>JBCAUI010228972.1:0-16509 GCA_038406195.1 Haplosyllis anthogorgicola
CTCCCGGTTTTGCTACTGCTTTCATGCCTCTCGGATCTGGCCAGGCATCACAAAGGGTCTTTCGGCGAAAGACCCAATGATAAGATCTTGTTCGCAGCAAGTCAGTCATGTTACACAATTAGTACTAATGGCACAAGTATGCGTAGCCCTTTGCTTACGTTTGTTCACTACATGGCTAGAAGGTAAACTTCCCCCGTATAACATCAAGGGGTTCAGTACTTTCAGTGATTGACACATATTTACCCTTTCAAACTGACCAAATGAAATGTCTCTGACAGCTTTTGATTGCACATCAATAGACTTATTTGAAGGGCAACGGGTGGGGGTAATATTTATAACCCCAGGTATAACGAACTTCATAACCGTTATGATTTTTAATTTCGTAAATGAAAGTGCAATATGGGCCTGCTGTTACCCTTGGCTCGTATGATAATATTCTTCATAAAATAACCTCCATGGGAAGAATTAATGTCTTCTTGAAGGTCCACTGATATTTCTTAATGGCGCTTTAAGGCAGCCGTAAGTGATATTTATCGGCCATTTTATAGAAGCATTCATTGCGCCAGAAAGAAGAAGAAGAAAAAATGTAATCAAAGACAGGTTTCAAATAGGCAATGGTAGGGTCTACAAAGGCGACGGCAGTGGATTAAAGGGAATTGTAACAGTTCAGCTTGAAACAAGGAAAAAAGCTGGTATTGATTTTCAATATGGACAGGCGCTCGTGTCATTGTGCGGACCACTGATGAGCAGTGTTTTAATCAGCACGATTGCAGGGGTTTCATGTTTCCTCCTTTTTGGATGGACTTTTTCATTTCTGGCCACTGATTTCTAGGCAGAGTCATTAGTGTTTTATGTGATTTGCAGATCCTGTCGAAAGACGACGAGGGAGAGAGAAAGGAGAAAAAAAAATCCAGCACAAGTGGGCTTCCTCAGAGTCCAGTTACAGACTACTGAGAGAAGCAAAGGGTCAGCCAATTAGTGCCGATTCTCCATTGTTGATTGTAGTCAGGAATTCCAACTTTACATAATGCGCTCATCCATTGTCTCAGGCCAAACCCTAGCCATTTAGTAGTGTGGATGCATGCAACGATTGCTCATAATAAACGGGGCCCAGTAATTCTATTTTTCAGTCCGAGAGAAAGAAACTGCAGGGGAAGGGGAGTGAGAGATGGGGTCATATTGGACTTGGGGAGTTGGAGCTCTAATAATTGTGCCGTTTCCTAATGTGATAAATACATCATTAGCATCTTGTGTTCTGCATTGGCACTAATACAATTTCCACAACTGGCCGTTCATTTGCATGATGTGGACCGAAGGAATTTGTCTCCATTCGACGTTTTAAGTGGCCACATAATGCATTCAATGATAACGGTTTCAAATATTAAATTATCCGAGCAGGCAATGCAAGTAGCCGCATTTCTACACACTGTATGTTCATTTGGAGGTGTACAGCAGCCATAGTGCATTTTATCGTGCAATATTTATTTTATTCCATAACCTGACCAGCCAAGAGGTTTACTCTCGGTCAATTTTAATCTTTATCTCATCCCACTCTTTTCTGGCTTAAACTAATATTGAAGACTTTTATCAGTACACACATTACTTATTATTACAGAGATAATAATTAATCAAGTCATTTACCTTTGCACGGAGCTTGCTGAGCATTTTGCCAATTAGTGTTATTCGTTAATGGGAGTTTACCTAAGTGTAAGAGGAGCCTTTGTGTGTTAAGTAAAGGCAATGTAATATGTACCGAAGGCCTAGGCTCTGTCAACGTTTCTCTTAGCCGACTAATTGGAAATTTTAGATTGCCTCACTCTCTTGGCGTGACCTGCTAAAACTATCTGTTTGTTTGTGATTTCTCCGGTGACATGTTTTCATTTAATCTCTAATGACCAAGCATGTATTAGGCAGCAGAGAGAACGAGAAAAAATAACAACCGTAGGACTTAAACATTTTCTCATTAGGATCTGTAGCATACGTGAGAAGGCCTCATTTACAACTGATTTTAGGTCAATTCGCTTTATTTTATCACCTAAAAACCTCCAGGTAAGACGTACATTTTCCATTTGAAGGTTTTGTAATTAGAGTTGATTTATTTCTTTATGGCGCTGTGTGCATAGTTAATGCACTCTCAGTACAGAGGCCAATTAAAAACGACAAAAAGTGACGGTAAACACTGCTAGTGTAATGGGCCGCCTAGGATCAGAAGAGATAGATAGCTGGCGGAATAAAGGTGTTTTGTTTAGCATGTTTATAATTGGATTTTTCCTATTGTAAAACTAAACAATAGAAGACTACGCGTAGGCAAGGAACCAAAGACATTATGAGGAGTATTATTGAAGTAGCAATTTTCACAGGTACTTCTTTTCACAAGTTTTCATTAGATATGTAATAATATAAATACCTGACATTTGTCCATGAATTAGCTTATTTCTTTCTTGTTGTAAATACATGATTCATTTGCTGCAGGCAAGGTCAAAGTAATTACGTAAAGGGACTAACGTCACGTAGGTGAACATGTACTAATTAATTAGGTCAAGTGCTGCAGCTTCATTAAGCCCAGTGATTCACAGGGCCATTAGAGCACGGAGCATATAATCAGTCGGTTAAGTTTTATTCCACCTTAAGATGAAAAGGAGAAAACCACCTTAAATGCGAAGACAAAAACTTTACTGTGGACATATCATACATAATCCTACTATATATTAAAGATTATTCTCTGTTTTAATTCCACTTAGTTCTGGTGCAAGTAACAGCTTCAATGGTTAATCTGTACATATGTCTGTCAGATTTTACACCTACGTTGTTGTTCTGGGCGTAATGGTTCAGTATCCATTGTCCAATTGTACAATCTAAATTAGAATAACCATTTCAGACTGCCTGAAGATAAAGGTGTAATAATATCGATTGCACTTGTGTGTGGCATTGTGTTGCCGAGTGGCTTCGCGATGAGTGGCTTCCGTATGAGTAGCTTCCTGTATAGTCGTGTAATGCCATTTACACATAATGCCACTTTGATGGGTCCTTGCTACTGGGCCCCCTCTTGTTCTAAAGGTGAGGCCTTTTTCCATTATCTGTATCGACATGATCATAGCTGAAGTGTGTACATGCATAACTCACACCTCTAATGGATTTATAATGCCTTCGTTTTTTTGTCAGTGCCAGTGGCTGTTTGGATTCTGCCACTGCTTGCTTGCTTTCATCCCATTTCACCTTTTTTCGGATTAAAAAAAAAAGGATGCTTTGTTTTCTTGATTCCTTAATGATAAGCGTTTTTGTATTAAGTGTGAGTCTTTTCTTCTGACTTACATGTGTTATGTCTTTAATTTCGTATTTGCACAATGGTACGTTGGAGTTAATCGATCATTTTATTGTCACGGATGTTTCTTTCTTTGTGCCATCTTTTCTGCTTAATCTTGCATTAGATGACGATTACCGCATTGTTTTCACAGTAGAAAGGAAAGAAAAAACAATTGTGCATTACGACTAGACATAAAAGAACGAAGATGCAGTATTTGTGTTTTGTTGAAAGTATAGATCGAGCCACACGGTGTAGTATTGTTTTTTCTCGTGTGTGGTTTTCGAGCATCAGCTCACTCCCCCGACAAGTGAATGGATGAAAGACGGACTGAGTGAGCAGAAAAAATGTCAATGTTTGGGTGCGCAAAGGCCAGACTTTGTGGTATAGATCTCATGGATCCTCTACATTGCCTCTGCCTTTTATTTGTGAATGAACATGGAAAGAAGGGGAAGGAAGTATTGTGTGTGTGTATTTTGTTGCCCATGTGTAGTACACAAGACTAGGCCCGGTTGTATTTTACATCTTGTTACATGGGTATCATCATCACATGACAAATTAGGCTGTATTACCACTGTGTGATGTAGCAAGTTAACGCCATCGACTGTGTCATCGCTTTGTTGTTCAGTTTTGGGGAAGACCCATTCATATCAACATGACACACAGGTCTCTGCAGCTTTTTTCTGCTCCCTTTCATTTCTTTCACCTTACTCACACAAAAGGGATGTTTTGGTGATAAGCATGGCATGCACCTTGAACTATTTGTTGTGGTTGTTATGGCCCATTTTGTCTGGATTGGAGGCTCAGGCTGGGGTCTAGCCTGGCCTGGGCCTTGGCCTTTCTGCCTCCTCGAGGTCTACTTTGCCTGCCTAGTGGACATAGCCATTCAAGACAGGTAATGGAGATTTACCTTGAAGTAAAGGATCCACAACCTACAAAGCCCTTTTTGTCGTCATGAATGGGAAGGGGGAGGGAGGAAGGGGATGGTGATTTTTCAGGTCGGAAAAAGGGGGGGACCCCAGCAATGAAGAGGATTGGTTGAAAACGGCAATGTATGGGCCACCTAGGCGAGAGCTCAATGGAAGCAGGCCTTGACTTGGCAGTGATACATTGCAACTGGCTTACTATCGTACAACTAACTTTACTATGGGCTCGGCGCTCTTCCTTGTAGTAATACTGTTGTAGTAAAACTGTAAAGACTCTGAAGGTTTAGCTAAAGCATTGAAGACTATTCTCTGCCAAGGGCTGTATTGTTGATGGTGATTCCCAGAAGGTTGCACTGCACTTTGGCAAAGGTGCAGCCGAAGAAGCAAAGGGCATGCACAGCTCAGACGTTACACGGGCATTCCCTGCCAGCAATTGCCTTCTTCTGTGTCCTGCCCAGGTTCCTTCTTCAGCCTGCAGGTATGAACTGCTAGCACGTTCTGCAGGTTTCAGACAAGTGTTGTTGTACTTATTCTGCAGGGGAAAGGAATCTCCTTCTTTTTCTTCTCACAGAAGGAAAGACGTCTCTTCTTGGCATCTAGCGCGATTAAATTACAATGTCTGTAGATTATCTAATTAAAAAATTAGTTGTTTATATCATCTTGCACGACATAGACATCTTACACTCCTCGCAGGAAGGTTGCGGTATTTTACATCTTTATGTAATTCAGTGATAGTGAACACCTGGGTCTAGAACAAGTAATGCTTTACCTCTACTGGTTTATTTTCTAGAAGTAAACTAACGTTCATTGGAGCCCGCTTTTTGTTTAGCAAGCACTTGAGCTTTACACCTGCACAAGGATTAGGTAACTGGCTGTCATGGGATAAAATACAAGAGAAAAAGGAAAAGGAAGAAGAGAAAAAAATCTGACTGCTAGAAAAGCCTATTTGTATATACTCAGAAGTTGGCATGTGAATTCGAAGGAAAGACAGAAGAGATTGGAAAATGAACATTAGGTAGCAAATTGGAAAATTCAATTACGATTATTGTGTTGGAAATTGAAATTGTTTTTCCAAATGTTTTTCCATCAATTATTTCTGATCTAGTGGTTTTAATTATTTGAATTTAAACAGATGTCGTAATTTATTTAGAGAAAACAGCTTGATTTTAATTACAACTGTGTCAATATAATCATGCGAACATATTGAAAATTACGTGAACGTTTCTCGAATACAGAGTACAGTAAATGTCAATGAAACTTCAGGTCTTCGTTGTAGAATGAGTTAAGACTTGTTGATATTCGAAGGGCAATATCGCAATGCAAGATGCCTGTATGTGGATATTGCCATTATAAATGTTGAACCGGTTCTCAATGTCTCCATGTCATATTACATCAGGGCTTACATCACAGCCCTTGTGAAGGGTACGGAGAGGATACAATGGAAAACCCTACCCGACTTATTATCCCTGGCCTGGGTGCTCTATTAAAAGAGGGGCTGTTCGGGCTGATGAAGTGCAGAATTGCCCCCTCACCCTCACCCGTACCCCTCTCACCCCCTCAGGGGTATTGCCACAGACGATAAATAGTATATACCGTCTGTGTTATGGCTGACTACAAGATGCAGTGCTCCCTTTTAACACCTTACCAGGCTGCGAAGCACTCCCTCGAATCAAATGTCAACCACCGCCACCATATTAGGTTAAACATCATATTTTCCACAGCTAACCTCAGTTGTCACATTTCAATATTTAACGCTCACATATCAAACGCTGAAAGGCCTCCCTTTTGCCTAAAAAAGTCACCACTCCCTGTTGAAATGTCTTGAGATGCTCCAAAAGGCCACTCCCTTGCTCCATTTTTGGAGAACTGCAATCAATAAAATGTTAATATTTGACACCTTTCGATTACCGACATTGTGACTTGAAATATAAAGGGGTTCGTTCCTACATCATGTTCAAACACAGTTACCTTGTTCGTTAGTGTGTGCGATGGAGATCTATGTTCGACAAATGATAAAACATTGCTCCTCTGATTAGTGGAACCTCTCGTGTAAAAAGTGTAGCGAACTTTTAATGTATTTGCCTTGTTGCCTTACATTCCATATCGGAGAAGGCTTTCTTAAAAGTGCATCTTTTAAACAATTATGACATCCTATTGCTTTACCGTGGATCTGATAGCTATTAAGTTGCCGTGCTGCAAGTTCTCAGTTCGGATTAAGCAAGGCAATTCTGTCACTAATTGACATCAGTGTTTATATTATACCCCCCTCCTTTTGACAACATCTTAGGGGCTTAAATTTCAAACATTGCATAACTTGTCACTTTTGATTTCTAACGAACTTTCCAAACCTTATATGGGAAATTAGATAATTGGTACCAATATGCAGAACATTAACACTGCCTGTGTCTATGCACTTGAAAACTTTAAATGTAAAAGAGTACTGATTGCTTTCAAAATCTGTTTGAATTCTTTGAATTCGCACTCAAAAGCCATTGAAGGGAAAGCTTTTTTGGGGTTGGATTGGTTATAAAAAAAAGTTGTGATGCACAAATTTGGGGGCAAGTTGAACAATGGAATGTTGTAAGGGGCGATGATGGATAGTTGTATAGAAAAAAATTTATTGTCTGCGTGGACATTTGAGGCAGAGGGGGTTGAGGGCTACTTGAAAGCTCAACTGCTTGTTGGTCAACTTGTAGAATTTGGGTAGAGGTTAAAGGTCTTAGCGGAATGTAATGGTGAATGTATGAAATAAAAAATGAGAATGTTCATAAACTATGCCACTGGGACAGGTTTGTGTCGCGTCATAGGTGAAAGAAGAATGGAATTACTTCAGATATTACGTCTACATTCTATCTAAAATATAAATTTGTTTTTAAATTGATATTTTCAGAGATACCTGTAAAAATGACGCGCGAAGTTTTTAATGTACGTTGGAAAGTTCAGAAGTCACATGTTCAATGCATTTACCCTTAAATAAAAATAACAATACTTGACTTGCAAATACATGTCTTATTGAAGAGGATATGACATACTTGATATGCTAGAACCGTAGATACTGATTTATATGGAATGATTGATTTCCTAGCTTAGCCCATTCCGTTGGAATGGAATGTTACGCATTTCCTAACATTAAGTCTCAATTCTTGTTAGTCTTTGTTGTACATTTAGTTTCTTTAGTTTAATGAATAGACTATGTATGTGTTACGTACATTTGGTCTGGATGAGGGCAGGCAGATAATCCATTGTTAGCCAAAAGCAGCCAAGGTGGAGGGGGGTCAGTACCAGACTTAATGTGGTTTTCCTTGTCCTGCAAATTCAGGTCAACCAGACCCTGTGGTGTGTGTGATGTCCAGCCTGGCTGGGTCTTTTCTTTCCTAACCTGTCCTCAGAGACTGATTACCTTGACCAGTGGTCAGTGTCTGGTCCAGTGACCGACCAAACAAGCCCTACAGACCAGACTTGAATTGACTGCTGCTGACAACATGATGTTGCCTCAGCTGATCAAAGTAGCGCATTTTATTTTTGTTCGGTTCGGGAGGAAAGGAGGACATAGATATTTTGAAAAGCTATGACACTGCACAACTCAAGTGCTGCATTCCTTGGTTCGTTCTTTTGCATTGCAATGCAGGTTTGAACTAGCTTAAAATTGATCGACCGCAGTTCAGCCAAGGTCATTCTTGAACTGATCAGCTGTTTCGTTGTGGAGGTCTACAGAATCCACCACTGAGCGCGGGAGTAGCCCGTTTAAGGCAATACAGTCAGTCAAGAATAACAAACACAGGGATTCAGTCAGGGACAGGTTTACACATTTTACAGTTTCAGTCAGGGACAGGCTTATGCATTTGACAGATTCAGCCAGGGAAAGGGTTAGATATATATTTCTTGCAAATTCAGTCATGGACAGGATCATACATTTTACTGATTCAGTCAATGACAAGTTCTTTCATTTGGCATTTTCAGTCTGAGAAAGGTAGTCAAGTTAGAAGGAATTGTGCACTTTAGAACCTCTCAAATGTTAACTATAGCCCTAATTTGCTAAGACAGAACGCCGTTTCTTAAAGTAAATAATGAATCATCATAACCACAGGTTATAAAATGTGTTATATAATTTGCATAAAATTTACACTGATATCACCATAAAGTCCACATTCTCTGACCATATGCAGTGCGATATGCTGCCCTCTTAACTGTTTATTAGTAAGCACTTTATCTTCACTTTGATTGCTGCATTTATGTGGTTTTTAAACAAGAATAAGTGGCATAAGGAAGATAAAACTAAGACACGAAAAATACAATAAAAAATATCCAAAACGAAGAATCCTGAAAGTTTTGGTAATTAATAAATTGTGTGAACAGGAAATTTAGTTGGGTGTCTACGCATTGCGGTTTGGCTTGGTTCACATAAGTCTGTGAGAGAAACAAAATGTATGTTAAAAAGAAGTCCAATTTATATTCAATTTAAAACCATAGGTGGAAGAAAGAAATTACCTTATCAAGTAAAAGTTGAATAATGACGTGTATCGTGTCTGTAAGAGTTAAATTTATGGCTTAAAGGAAGGCAGATCAGAACTGATTTTGATCCCTAATGTTGCGAGCTGATTGATTTTATTAGCAGTTAGGCCTTGATCTGTGTTAATGACATTTCTCTAGGTGTGCAGTGGGCTTGTGTGAAAAGATTTAATGAAATAAGACTGAGACATTGCGAACAAAAAAGCCTCACAGCTGAGCCATTACGGTTTTCATTAGTTGATTGGCATTGTAAGCTCATAGTCCATGCACTTATGAGTGCTTCTCGTCAATTCATACAGGCTGTTTAATCTTTTAAGCAAAGAACAAACAAATGCTTTAATTAGTATGTGTGGACTATGATCATTGCATTAAAAAGCCTTTTCTCTTATGATTTGTTCTTCCTGTGTGCTATTTCGTCATGTGTCTGGAGATTTACTTATTACCCAGGCTGGTTGGTCGGGTCTGTGTGTGCCGATTGTGCTTGAGACTTAAAAGTATGTTCTCTTCAAAGCCAGTAAACAATGACGGGAAATAAATTAACGCTTTTGTGATGAGAAAATTAAAGAAAAAACACAGGGCCACACGTAGCAAAAGCTCATTTGCTAATTCTAAAGACAAATTTTCTGCGCCTCTAAAAGGAGCAAAGAGAAGAAAGAGAAAGGGGAATTGTGAGCAACATAAAACAGGTTACTTACTGTAGAAATGCAAACGTTTTCAACACTAAAGTTGTAATTACCTGAAAGAAGAAAGGCAGAGCTGCACCCAAGGTTGCATACCCATGCATAAAGCAAAACAGAGAAAACAAGGTAACCCATACTATTCCTGTGATAGACGAGATTGCCTGGGTCACGCATGGAAAAAGTATGGGAATGCCTAATTATGCAGCAATTAGACAAGAAAGATTTGGCGCAGTCTGAATATCTCAACGTTTTTTATGTGGCAGGTTTGTCTTTGTTCCTAAAGGGCGCACTTGAAAGCTTAATAAGGGCTGTGTAAGAAAATTGAGGCCATTCTTTTTGGTGCAAGTGGGATGGGGCACTAAAGGTAAAGATGCCCATTTAAAGCGGACAGAAGTGTTAAATATGCCCCTGTAAGAAGATAAAGGGGAAAACGTCTTATATAGAAATCAGCGGCAATTTTCCAGCCAACTCGGTCTGGCAGGTTAGGTCAATCATAAAATATGAACAAGCATTATACACATTATGGTGTCACCTTACCGGACCACTGACTTTAAATGTAATGTTCATGTTTCAGTCTACCATTTCAATGGGTGTAAAAACGTTACTATATATTTAAAGTGTAATGAATTTGACATGTGTCTTTTATGGAGAATTGTATTTAAAATGCACGTATTTCATGTAGCGTGAATTAATGAAATGGTCATAAAAATCTGCTGCTACATATACAGATTTAAGCCACGTTTCCAACTAACCCCTAATAAAAATTCCATTTGGTAATTTTAAAGGCTATGTCTCACAGAGACCTATTACCCATTACCTTCAAGTTAAATGACACCGAGATTTGGGGAATAAGAGAAATAGGCATCTAACCCAAAATGGCCTTGTAAGCTGGCTTTGATCAGGTCAGGACTGGGGAAGTAAGAGTGACCATTCCTATACATAAAGTCAAAATTGCCCCCAGGGGTCTGGAGGCCGAGAATCCTGCAGTACGAGAGGGGACAAGAGTTGATAGGGGGATCGGGACTTGATTAGAAGGGGAGGGGAAGGGGGCGACAGAAACGTACTTATATACGAGTATATAACGCAGGCGCATCCCGAGATAGAATAATGACTTTGGGATAGGAATTGTACTCATGTCCCTCTGTCTCTGTACACAGCATCACAGATTAACAATAAGGTACACATAGACAAGTCAAGCACTGGACAATTGCTTCTGATGGCCACAGCACGTCCTCAATGGGATGGCTATTGCTGGGCCTATTGATCGGTCATCACAGTGATTTCCCGCCACATAAATGCCATCCATCGATATTTAGATTCAGTGTTGATTGCTACGACCACCGCCTCATCAAAGGCGACTAAAGGACAGTTGAGGCCAGAGCTCTTTAAAGCAAACAGTGGAACCAACAACCATCGGGGGCTAAAGACACAGAGTAAGAAAGTGGAGCGGGCAGTGGAACATTCACTGCTTTTTTGCAGTCTTGGAACCTTAAAAAAAAGGACTACTGCTTTTATTCCATACAATTCGCTGTCTACCTGGAACTGCCATTTACTTTAGTTCTTTATTATATCTATCTGGCTCGGCTGTGTCTTTGGTTCTCTCCCACAACACTCACGTCTATTTGTCGACTTGACAGACCAATGAAAAGATATAGATAGTGCTCATATGTTAATTAGATCATGAGAGAAGCTTTGGCGTCTTATTTACTTACATTTGTGTTCAGCTAATATTGCTGTACGACGGAACGGCTGCGCTTGGGTCTCTTCGTTTGTTGACATGAAGTTGAATGTTGTATGACCCTCGCATACGATATTATATACTTTTGTTCAAACATACCTGTGTGGATTTTGAATCAGCTTATGAATTGACAGAATCTCACTGCGCAGAGGAAAAGTCTTGGAAGAACAAACAACACGACAACCACACACAGTTTCTTCTTCTGTCACACCACGTCAATACTCGGAATATCATTTTTACAATTGACTATTTTTTACTGGACTTAATTAATGGCGAAAAACATGGGATTAATTATGTGAAGATCGATATGGATTTTGTGTGCTGTTAGCTTAAGCCAGGTGGGAAACCCCTTTCATGTGATAAATTTCTCAATGTTGTTTTTTAATTAGTGTTTTATGCCATTCATTCGACGTGTAGGCCCTTTGAAAACTACAACTGCATATCGTTTCAAACACGCCAGTCGAAGATGTTAATCTTGTCAGGTCCTTTTCAATGTAGAGAAATGTCAGCTATACATTTTACGAAGTTTACAGTCGATGATGGCGGCAGCATGACCTTAAAAATTCACACTTAATGTTTTATAACTTGTAATAACGCTTTACAATTTGTGTTAAAACAACTGGCGTAGATTAATTCATATGTTTTTGTGCCTTTCAATTTATCTCATTAATGCAGGTAGGCAGCTGGATACTGATAATATACACTTAGTGCTAACAGCTGTTTCGGTTTTTGAAAGAGGGCCCGCCGCAATGACATTTTCACTTGAGCCAAATTACTTTTCATAATTTTATGTCATTAAAATGATTTCGGCTCGAGTTCACATCTAGATCACCATATGTGTACAATATCACTTCAGGTGAAACAGTTTTTATGCTGTGAAATATCGAATATAATTCTTAAGAGGCTCTACCATCGGTCTACATCTCCTTATATGGTCTGCTAGTTGATAATTACCACTGGGACAGGGGGGATTTAACTCCCAGTAGGCTCGGTTACACAAACAGCCAAGTGATACTTCAAGTGAATAAATTGATACTTTCCTTTTTATTTCACTTGTTTCCCGTCCAGTTTTAGTCAGTACACCTGTAGAAGTGTTTTATAGGGGAGATATACGAAAACTGGCAAACCCTGATAATCAGTTATGAGCAATAACTGGAGGAATTCTTGTGATAAAAAGTTGAGTTTTAATATCTTCAAGACAGATAAAAATCTATCTGTTGAGTACACCAGACTAAGTTAGTTCATCGTTTTTATTTCACTTTCCAAATCACTGTTTAGCTGTTTGAACAAACTAAATTCTGGTCATGTAACAGTTACGTTTTGTTATGTCACAGTGATATACCAGTTAAATATTGCCATGTCTCCGCACTGAGGAAGTCAATTGAGTTGCTTCTGTCGGTGAGGGCAGCACCGCGCAGTCTTTCACTTTTGTAACCTGCCATAGATGAGCCAGTGCAATATGACATGATCAGAGGAAAGGAAAAAGAGAGAGGCCTTCCCCCTATGATATAAAGCTGTACAACATGCTTGACCCAGCTAGACCTTTTCATATCAGAAGCACTGCTCATCATAACTATCACCATGCTGGACACAGTCTGGGGCTTCGGTTGCCTGGGTTACCCAACTCTCAAATAACATCTTTGTTTACTGAGAGGTGCGCAAGGGGGTCTAACTAACAACATTTTGAGGGCGCGCTCTTTTGCCATCAAACTTTGGTATCTTAGTAATTACACGAAAGAAGCCTGCGGGAGGAATTATCAGCCATCTTTATTTTGAAGTCATCAGTTCCATATCTCACCCGGCCCAGAAAAGTTTGTTATTAAACTCTCTCTCTTCAACCCTATTCCCCGCTCTCTCCTCTCCCCTCATGTAATCTTTAATCTTGGACAATTGTTGATGATTTGACTTGGCAAGCCATTGCTCTTGGTGGCATCAGATGCCTATGCTGTTTCTGGCCCTACGTTTTTCGGTAATAACTCACTTGGCAGCTTGTAATTTAGATTAATGCTATTTCAGAAGTTTTTAATCGTGTTTTATAAAGAGAGTAATGAGGTCAGAAGTGCTGCTTCGTAGAAGGTCTATCAATGAAAAAAGGGCTCACAGCTTCATTGAAATGGGTGAAGCTGAAGGGCCTAAACTAAAACCCAGCTTCGTTTCTGTGTTCGTCTTCGCTCTTGTGTTTGGGTATGGATAAGCCCCCTTGAAGCTGCCACAAAGCGCCAAGCAATCAACCCTCCTGGCACAAATGGCTATCATGATATCGGAATGCATGGCCCTAAACTGCCCCCTTCCTCATCAAGCCATATTGACAAGGAGCAACCAGTACTGACATAACACTTTCATATTGACTGGTGTGATATGAATTTTTTTCTCTCACTCTACCACCATCACCACTACAGAAGCAGGGTAACTGTATGCAGAGTAGTGTCTTTGCCATCAGGCCATATTGCTTACCGAGGCATCGCAGAGCCTTAATGTGTATTTTACTAATGGCATTGATAACACATCCTGGCCCCTGCATTTGCTAATCATCATTTGTCACCAAGGTGCAATGCGCAAAATTAATGTTTAATCATGTTTTCTGTTGGCAGTTCAATCCATTTAGAATAAGGCAACATGGGGACTTGTACGGGAGCTGGGTCTTCGGGCCTCTAGTAGCCCCCCTCCTCTCTTTTCTTTCCCCTACAGCTTTTCTAGTGTAATTAGAGATTTTAATCAAGGCGGCCCTGAGTCAGGCTAGTAACAGGATCAGCGGCCTGCGATTACTGTGCATTATGGAAAATGACAGGCAGGCATATTGCACATGGCCGCCTAATGAGTGGCAGCAAGAAGGAGGAGGTCTGGAGGAAGAAGGTGGCTGGTGTGGCCCGTCCGCCATCACGGAAACCCTGCCACAGTCAGCTTCACCTGCGCTGACCCTTTTGCTACACATTCACACCTTCTTAATCTGGGTCAATAATGCCCCGAATGAACAATGCATTCAAAACTATACACGATCTCACTGTGATTACTACAAGTGTACTTCAACTGACCCAGTTTTGACATTGAGGTCAATGGGCTATTCGGGGAAGGCGAGGGAATGTTTTAGGCAAGGACAATGTCTGGACAGCTCTAAAATGCCTATCTTTACGGTACACAAGGGGTGCTCATTTCTACGGCTGTGCCTTAAGTTTTATTGGTGTCTGTACAAGAATTATGCCTATAAATATCTCAGATATAGGCAGGCCTACGTAAAGTAACGAAAGTTAAATTTGACACCAGTAATTTTTGAAATGGGACCTAACCTTACCTTTCAGGTAAAGAAGTCGTGCATGAGGTGCTTGTTACGGGTTATTATGCCTTGAATTAAACGACTCAAAATCCGCATGTGAAATTTCCTTTAATTCCCCGTGTTAGATACATGTAGCGGCCCATTCGTAAGGCACGATTCATTTTATCGTGGGATAATTCGCTGTAATGATGACAACCTCGTTTAAACTGTGAAATTACTAGATTATATAGAAGGAAGGGTGCGAAGGGGAGCTAGTGAAATAACCACTGTATGTGAGAGAGAAAAGAGCAAAATATTGGGACCTCAGAATGTCACAATATTTGTTGGTGGTATGATTATGGAGGATATTGTGAGTTGTGACACGGCTGTGTCGGTCTGAGGATGTTAAGGATGTTGATGTAAGGTTTCAGACATGTCTTTGTGGCACTGAGTTTTGCCTTTGGGCTGCGACGACGACGACAACTGACTGCAAGTACAGAACGGGTTGGTGGTTACATTGGGTGGTTTGCAAAGCAAAGGTGAAAGTTGAGGCTGTAATGAGGCAAGGCGAAGGCAGGGGCGAGCATGTTTAATAAGAGCTTCAGACGGAGCTTAGGCAAATGTAGCAAGAAGATCTCATTTGGTTAGCATCATATTGAGATTAAGATTAAGGCTAGTGTAATTATAATGGAATTGGAGACATATTTGTTCCTTATTGGAGGGGATGTACGGGGATATGGTGAAAAAAATTAATGAGGACTTAGTCGTCCTGTGTTATTTACACCCCAGCTTTCTGATTGTGTGCCCTCCCAAAATCAAATCACAAAATAATATTGAAGTCTTAACCTCAGATGTCAAGAGTCATGACACATGGGCATAAATTGGGTCAAACCGTGGCGCTTATTAGGTCAAAATATGCATGTACCATTCATCGTAATTTTCTTTTCTAAGATCTCTGCCCCGGCAATTCTGACTCATCAGCTTAAAAACACAACATTCATTAATCTGTGAGTGTCACAGTTGTGCCCTCGGTTTTTGTGATAGGTCAGCACACACTAATTAGAGTTTCTATCATTTTTCCGTTTCTCGCTCACATCTCCCGGTTTCTGACGTTCTGCCCGGTGGTAAACAACGTGAATGGATCTAAAGCGCAATTAATGCTGGGATTATCTATAGTAGCGGTTACTATTGACATAGAAAATGATCAGTGACGTCAACTGGTCAAATCAATGCAATATGATGGGCTGTGTGGATAATTTGGTTAGATCAATGATTGATAGTTGAGGTTATGAATGCCGGGGACGCGAGGTGTTTAGAGGTAAACTGTGTTATGAGGCATAAAGCTAATGACTAGAATACGTCCATTACATGCAGGCCAGGGCCGCCAGTGTTTGTTCATTAAAATTAAGGGTGCTTCGGTATCAGGTTCTGATATTGAAAAGAGCCCGCCTGAAAAGGTAAATGATTTAATTTAATTTCAGTTTGCTTCAATGCAGTCCAGACCCTACCTAACTATATGCCTGGGTCCATTTCAATGCAAAGCAGGTCAGGTCCATTCAAGGTTTAATTGAAAAACAGACAATGCGCTTAAAAAATCTCATCTCGTATGTACTTGGCTATGGAAGCCCATCAAAAGCGAAAATGTATAGGAATTTATAATACTGTTATTTTGATCATCAATGACCTCATGTTAACAACCCAAAGGTTTTTCATAATCAACAGTCCAACGACCAACAGATTGGCGATAGGCGCACAAACAAGAGAACCCTTAGCTTTTTCCCTCCTAAGGCTCAATTTTAATAATTATGCCTTGTCTAGGCCCTGTTCAAATATTAAGGGGTGCCTGAGCACCCTTTTGTGGATTCAATGGCATCAGAATTTAAATTGTCTCTGAGGCCGTGACGCTTTTCAAGGGACTGATTAGTGTGGGGTCAGCGCGCCACGACCCCAGAAAACTTGATCGCTCAGGCGCGTATAGCAAAGCTTAGGACAACAATGTTAAATAATAACGCCTTGATGAATACCATTAAGAATTAAAGGGTTACACGGAGCGTAAATGCTACCTTCACGACGGTTGCTATGCTCTGGACGTCATTCCCTACGTC
>JBCAUI010229083.1:0-16509 GCA_038406195.1 Haplosyllis anthogorgicola
ATTATATTGACTCCACTAAAGGGTAAGGTTTGGAAGGGGTTCTTATAACTATAGTATTTAACCATTGGCAGAGCCACATCCTAGATGAGACATTTTACAAGCCAAAAGAAAAGTCTAGTATTTTGTCGAATTTGGCAAGATACACAAATGAAATCTGTATAGCAAGATAAGTCGAATACAGCACAGATGATCACTTGTGGTTTTATTTGACTATTGTCAAAAAGAGCATTTTCAGTGTTTTAGAGGTGTTTTAGAGGTGCGGCGGCAGAAGGTTAAAAATAGTACGATGTGAAAGGAATTAACCGACCCGAGTTGGTACTTGAAATTGACCCGTGCAAATTAAAGGTTAAGTTCATAGATACACGCTTGTAAAGCGCATTGTCAATTTGTCATGTTCTTGAGTACTATCAGTAATTTGAATTCCAAAGGGGAGTGACAACCATGATGTAATTAGTATCAAACATTTGACAAGTAAAACTACAACACATGTAACTCTAAAATAGCTGCATAATGAAAACATGTTCTATCAAACGTAAAGTCCACAACACAATTCCAACGCAAATGGGAAATGTCATCTTCTCAGTCCTGTCGTGTGGAGGGAATCACAGGTGACGTTATCTCATATACTGATACTGAGGAAGTACTCAGTGCCGCAGTAGAATTCACATTCTCCTGAGTAGTAAGAGTCTGTACCCGGTGTACAAACGTAATCACAACTGAAAAGATATAAAAAACTGATTAGCACACAATGGTACCTTCCACCTGTGGTACCTTGCAATTGTACAATCCGTTTGCAACGGGATGGACTTGCGTTAAGAGTTACTTTATCGATAGAAATCTTGCGGTAACTTCCAGCGGCTATAACAGTTTGTTACCACATTGCATTCTGGAAATTTTAAACATTTTGTGGAAAAAGTTTACCAGGGCCCTCCTACCCCACCGACCCCTGTTGGAAAATGCATTTCTGACCATTTTAGACACTTTCTAGCAAAAAAAGAGAAAAAGATCAGTGTATTTTGGTGTTGGACTTAGAAAGTTCTTGGTAGAGTGCTTCCCTGTAAGAGTGCTTCCCTGCGGGCAGGCAGTTGCCAGTAGAGTAGGTTCAGACTTGGTTCATCTCGCAATAAATGTGTTTCAAAATATCAAACTCTTTCGGCATAATGAAACGTGCATAATCGTTTCATTAGTTAGAAAGGAAAAGTATCAATTAATGGCAGAAGAACATTTTATTGTCTAAAACATTGAATATCATCAATTTGTGGGAATTCCATAAATAGAAAAATGTAATTATGGACAATTTGCCGAGATCCTTGAAATAGACGCATTTAAATAGACGTTGGTAGATGAAGGACATGAGAGACAAATATGCAAGACCCATAAATAGGGTAGATCAAAAGGGTTTTGTCATTATTGGAAATAGTTGTCTGGCTGTCAATTTATTCAATGTTTGTTCAGAAATGACAACGTTTATCTGCGAACAAGTCGTATCCGCAATTACCGCCCACCTACCTCTCAGGACCGAAAATCCGGGATAGACATTTGTGGGCTTTTCCACTCATTTCTATGCAAGGGCCAAATTCGGTCAAAGTAAACAAGGACCCATAGCTACGCAAATATTTGTCATATGAACACTAATGTACTAATGCACTGATTGTAAATTATGGAATGAGACAAGAAAAACAATGAGTGCATTGACATTATTGTGACTAATATGGAATTGCATGTTGCACCTTATAGAGATAGTGAATATAGCGGATGTAACGTCTACGTTTTCTATAAGCTTGTATCCTGGCTATGGAGAAAAAATAGGTCCATGTGGACCTGAGCACATTTTGCACTATCAAAAAAATTGGAATGAATACTGGTCTTATTGATACAAAATAAAATAAAAATAAAAATACGGAAAATAAAGTGAGGAGTGAGGTAAAAAAAAAAAGAAGAAAATATGGCTGCCAATTTAAAAGTATTATTCACAGTGATATAATATTTGCCAGGATTTGTGAGGAGACATCGACACATGTCTGTAAGATATGAAGTCTCTGTGATCAGGAAAAGTGCACAGACACTGGACAATGACAACGAACTAACTATGAATCTAAAGGCTCTTTGGTAAAAAGAGCCAAAACGTAATGTATTTAAACACATTGTCCCTTTCTCTCACGCTGTTGGGCCAACGTCATGTCAATCATTACAGAAATGTAAATAATGTCATATTTGATTTGCCCTTTGATCTTTAAATTAAATTATTTGAAGCTGAATATGCACATTATTGTTTACGCTTGTCCCGGAATTTTTATGCAGTTATTTCTCATCAACCACATAGTACCAAAGTATCAAATCGAACATCATACAAGCATTACCTGATCATAGACAGGGCCGAAAGAGCATGGAATGCTTACATTGGCTCATCTCAAAATTTTAAACATAAATTATATATACTTTCTACATATCTCGAGCTATAACTTCCTTTTCTCTAATTTGATCTTAGAATTCTGTTTACGCTGTGAAAATGCGGAAAGGAAGATAATTTAAATCAATGCTAGTAGCTTTCAGCCCACGGCATGCTTCAACAAACACCAAAAAAAAAAATTATTGCGGAGTTTTGAAAAGTGAAATGGACGTTTAAACAAAAGTTTTGTCCAAACACGGAACTTTACGAACTTTTAATTAAGGTTGCTATCTACAAGTGGCCTATTGACTTAGATATTTCACTGTTTGTGAAGGATAGTGTGAGGATGAAATATGTAAAGTTACAGCATGATCCACCAGCAAGATTCTGAATAATTCAATGCAGAAAATGATCACCAAGAACATTAAGATCAATGGAAAATGTCTGTTACCTTGCCATAGGGGTGGTGAAATTTTGTGAAAGTTTGACGCACAATAGATCTTAATATTTTAACATTTTTATAACATAATATAAGGATGAAATAGTTTCCCAGTGATCTTAAATTAATAATTTGTCTGATTATAAATAAACCTCAGTTATCCCCCATCAGACAACATGCCTTAAAAAGTCATGGCTCAATAACTTTTCTCCCCTTGTTTGCCTTATATGGGGATGTAAGATCATAACTGTATGGGGGTACACTTAGAAACAATAAAAGTGGTCAATGAGTGATGTCATACCACGTGGCCTCTTGTAGACGGCAACCTTAATTTTCATAATTTTACCGACAGTTCCAAGCGGCAAACTTCCAATTGCCAGACGCGTTGTTAAGATAGGTCTTGAAAGCAACTTTTTCTTAATTATTTTGTAGCATAAAGTTAATAAAATAAATATGAATTAGAATTAAACGTATTATTCACATAAAAGCCGAATTACACCTTTTTTGATACTGAATGAAAACGAGAGATAATCTATCAATGTACCAAGCCTCTGGCCGTATTTATTTAGTTAGTTTTAGCTCACGCACATCCACGCACACACGCACTGTAACGGCTGCTAAGAAAACCACAGAAACTTTTCATCGATACAGAATGCCTCAATGCACTTCTTCGGAAATACAGATCAATGAAAATTTTGAGGGATATGGAAGGGACGGAGGGGATCGTACAAGACATTTCTGGTATACTGGAGCGTTGGGAAATTAAGAAGTGCGTGTATTTCATAATGTTCGATGGTGTGACTAAACAATAACATTTTCTTGTGCAATCAGTGGCTGTGTTAAGGTAGCACATGTTCCAAAAGTCTCCATCATCAGTGATGGCCAGTCTGGTTTAATTATCGTAAGTACAGTCATCTGATATGAATTCTTACCGCACCATCATCGCAGCGTCGCTATGTTCGAGGTGCGTCAGGCGATATCGAACATTTTGTACCGTTTCGCGTACTTCGCTCTGATTCATTGATCATTGATCAAACTTCAAAATGAAGCATATCGATACTGTTACAGTATATGATGTAACATTTCCCTCTGGAAAGCTCTAAATGAATCATCCACATGCAAGATCTTTTCAGAAGCAAACGTTCATCAAACGTCATGTCTTACACAACTGATACATAAAGGGACGAAATATGATATTTCTTTACTATTCAGATTTGTTATTTATGTAATTTATTGTTACACTTCTCCAGAAATTGGTCTTCGCCCGACATTTCAGTATCTTCGATGCGCACAAGAAATCTGCGCTACGCTTTATGCTAATTATAAATAAAGGCAATTTCTTACATACCTTCGACAACCTTTTCTCGGTTCCCAGTATTTCCCGAGCGGACACCCGATAACGCGCCCATCGGAGCAATGAAATACAACCATTAAACAAGATAAAACCATAAAACTGCAGAAATTCATATTCGGTCTTCTCTTTCGTAGAAGCTGGCGTGACAATGTTGGCTTGTGGTTTGACTTTAAGGTTTGGAAACGAGTCATGGTTATTTATACCACTACTCATTTGCACTATTTGCAAGATGCCACAAGTTGGTGACTAGTTTCATCTCATTGATTGGTTGAAGCATGGTTTTCCCGATAGCGGAAGGTCGTTATAATATCAGTTACCGGAAGCTGTTTTTTCTCAGATCAATGAATGATTCCAAACAGAAAGAAGCTTTTTAAACTGGGATTCGCTGAATTTATTAGTCAGAAATGACAATAAAGATGTACATGTCAATGTACAAAGTACAACCTTAATTAGTAATTGTACAAAAAGAGAGTATAAAAATGGACGGTGTCAGGACACACTTGAATAAATAGGATATTTTCTCGAATACACAAGGAAATTGGTGAAGTTTCGTGAGACGCTGATTCAGTTAAGTACAACAGCGGAACAAAAAAAAAAAAATACAAAGACAAACCAAAAAAAAGAGGAAACAAAAAGAACACGTACACAAAAATAAACTTAATACTGTATGGATATTTTAATATACATGCTCACACTTGAGCGACTTCAAGCACAATGAGGGTTGTTAGTTGCGTTTCTTTGTAAATTGGAGCAAAGGAATTTCAAGGACACTGGTCAGTGGCGGATCCAGGATTTCCCTTGGGAGGGGGACCCAATTTTCACCTATTTGCGCCCAAAATTGGGCAAAAAGTGCTATGCTGGTTACACTCCCTGTAATTAATAAAATTTAACATCAAGATGTTAAATCTTAGTGTCTTATTCATAGTACCGGATAACTAAAAGAATTTTACTTTTGAGAATACCAGATCCTACTAAATCTCTAGGATTGTTATTTCTCGCCCCCTACACCCGCCCCCGGTCCGGAAATTTTATTCCTGATGTGTGCGCAAGTAAGAAGAGTTAGCACATGAAATATTTCACCGAACACTCGGAAACGTGTATGTGGTAGATATTCATGATACAAATCGTAATTCTGAAATATTCATGACGTTCAAGATTTGGATATGACAAACATGATACAAAAATAACGTGAGCACATCACTGAATAATTTTGCAATGCCAGCAGAGGATTTTCCGGCCCTCCCGTTTGGTTTTAGTTAAAGTTTAATTACCGCCTCTAATGTTTAAATCTTGTGTATAATTTCGCATTTTCGAAAAGGAAGTTAATGTGTACTCATGTACAAGAATAGTAAGAATATTAATCTTGTATGAAAAATATCTAAATGAAGCCTAGACTGTAACCTTTCCAGTGTCAATGGACAGACTTCGGTTAGAGTCTCCGCCAAAGGCGCTGCTGACTGAGACTGCAGTTAGAGTTAATACCAGAGGTGCTGCAGGTTTCCTGCCTTTGCCTGCACCTGCAAGTCATGTGACAGTCTATAGACTATCCTATTGGTTAATTAGAATTATGTGCTAGCATCATAGCATCATTAGTAGCCATCTTTACTTACTTAGTTCAACTTGTACCTTTGATGAGACAACACGTATTTCATGTAAGAGTTATCAAGAATTAATAAACTATATTCGAAGTCTCAGAACTATCGTTCTAGTCTTTTTACAGTGACGTTGTATAATATTAGTATCGAAAAGTTAAATATTTTGATGCAGTTTCAGATCAGGCTCAAGCAATAAGCAATGCACAAGAAAGCAGCATTTCTGAGAAAGTAGCAAACGTTTTGGCCGCCATGATCATTAATCTGCATGCTATGCATACCTGGGATAACCTAGGGTTGTCTTACATGAGGGTCCAATCAAATATTGTACTGTGGGAAACAATCACTATTTCTAGGAATCATAACTATCACGAATGTAACGTGACGACATGAAAAATTTTGATTGATAGGTACATTGTTCCCATGGATCACTGCCTGCAAGACAAGAAGTAGTACGCATCTTACTTAATGAATGGACCAATTCTCCAATTCTACGACATTAGGAATGAATTTGCCTCACAAATATATCGCAATCGGAGTGATAAATGCGTTTTTGTGCAGGGATCCCTTATCGTCCCTTGCGAATTA
Organism: Haplosyllis anthogorgicola; assembly: GCA_038406195.1. Taxonomy (NCBI): domain Eukaryota; kingdom Metazoa; phylum Annelida; class Polychaeta; order Phyllodocida; family Syllidae; genus Haplosyllis; species Haplosyllis anthogorgicola. Next base: position 6,363 of record JBCAUI010229083.1, read on the forward strand.
TTTAGTGCCTTAGTGGTATGGATAGGGCAGGGAAGGAGGCAGTATTCAAAATGAAGGCTTAATTCTGAGTAGACCCTCTCAGTAGGCTGTAGATCATTGATCAGTCTCTTAAAGGATCAATCAATCATCAACAGATCAGTGAATAGCCCTGGACTCTTAAACGCTGCCTCAAGGATTTTACACTTCACTGTGTCATTGCAGTCAGCACAGATGGTCTGCCATCACCTTACAAGTGAAAGTACTCGAGGCACACTTTGGTAACTGGGTAAATAAGACACACGGGCCTGCCACCCAAACATTATGTGGCACAATGTTGTAATGCCAGTTCCCTCAGGGACAGGTGAAAACAGTTTGTTTAGAGATAATATTCAATTATGGTGGAGACTCCAGAGGGGATTAAGTAATTTCCCAGATATTGTAAACATCTAGCGATAACAAACAAAGGCTGAAGTAAAGTCTATTTTAAGTTGGGAGACAAAATCTTTTCGTTCCAACAACATACTTCTGGGTACAGACAATGGAGAGCCATTACAAAGTTTTTAAGATTTGAAACAATAATCTTTTCTAACATTGAACACTGAACACAACATGTGGAAATCAGCCGTAGTCTGCTATTTTCAAGGTCGTATATCCGTATCATGTAACGTCAAAACTTACAGAATTACTACAAAATTGATAAGGCTGTCGGGTCCTGAAAGAATAATGTTTGTCTCCTGTCGAAGTCTATTTTCTTCAGTGTACAGATGACATTTACAAATTGCCTTTGATGCATTGACCGATCGTATGCTTTCCTCTCTGCCTCTGAAAGCTAATATCAAAGTTCTATTCTTGACAATGTCTTCTTTCAGTCGGTATAGAAAAATCAATTTATTTCAATATCTCTATCAATATTGAGTGCATTGCTTCTTTGTAATATCTGTAATAAATTCTGTTTTCTTTCATTCATGCAATTTAGGTTTGTCGTTATTTGCATAAAATATTGCTCACTGAATTTACATTTCTTCAAGAGCAACAGTTATCTCACATCTAATAATGTTCAAGTTATTTGCACAAAGAAACAAACTACAATAGGTAACTTCTTTGTAATTATTAGTGATGTGTTTACGGAGGAAGCTACTCAGTCCGAGTTTAATTCGGAACTTTCACCTGGGAGTTATTAACAACGTACATAAAGAGACACATGTCAAGATAGCACTCGTTAAACACGCTTCGCAGAACACCCAGAAGACCCGTCTATTTAATCAGTCAAATTATTGTTATCTGAGTACGGCTTCACTTTATTTATAACTTGGCTTTCCAGTAAAATATGTTACGAGAAAGCTGTCATTGTATCACATATCTTATACTTACTGCCTTCCGGAGTGGTGTCCTCAAAATAAAACAACAAACGACAGTATAGTGAATGTAACGCCACAAAATAATTGACAAAAGTAGGATTTCCATGACAAATGTCGCTTGGAAACGGATTACGTTATTTTCTGAGTAAAATTTGACATCCGTCAATGTACAATAGTGAACATCTGTTTCGAGAAAAGGTCATGTCGATTTCCTAACCCTCTTTAAACGTGATTATTGCATATTATCACAAAAGAACTATTCAGCTTTACCGTACAAAGATTTGCAAAATGCTGGTACACTGGCTTCAGCAAATTTTAACTTTATTGCTGATAAAAACTCGTAACTCTGAATGAAGCTATATGTCAGTTGTAATATAAAAATATAAGCCTGTTAATTGGACAAAAACAACAATATGGGTAAAGCCTTCGTTGTCTCACATATCAATTCTTGCAGTAGATTCCATCGCTTTTTAAAGCTTGTTGATATTTTCAAACATTTGTTTATTTCTACTGAGTAACCGCGCACTCGTAAAATAAAAGAAATTTAACTCTTCTTCTGATTCTTTCGTTTTAACTTTCGTGAATTGTACATGATCTAATGTGCCCGAGTGATGGTCCTACTTTTGTAAGAAGCCATCATGTCACGGTCTCTGGTCTTTAGCGTCATAAGTGTGATTGGAATTTCTACACTAAAAATACTAAGTCTGAGTAGAATCCTTTAAACTGATAAGTAACCTAGAGATATCCATTAGTAGACAAAAAAGAAGATCAAAGGCGATGAATGCTGATGCATTAGGTACACCAACAAAAAACAAAGCTGTAGAAGAAGAGACTTAGACTGAACAATACTTTTTTGATAAGGCAAATTCTATCGCCAAATAGAGGTAATGTTGTAGATTTTAGAATATTCTACCGACACCTTGCTACTTCGTTTGTGCATTCCAAGTAGATCCGGAATATTCATCATAGATTCACTCTACACCCTCATTATGGTTGCGGGTTGCCACACATGAGGGACTTGCGTAATTGGGCCATTACTCAAGTTGCCAACTATTACATAGTGTCTCATATTGTTTGAAATCTGTACAATTACTGGAGGAACACCGTATGTGAAAGGGAACACAGCCATTTGTACTCTACCCATAAAATTGTCGTTTAGCAAACGTGTCTTGAATTGTCCACTTTTTCGAGAGTAAGATAGTGTATCTTGAAAATCTTGCTTCAGTTATCACTGTTGGATCCACAGTTACAATTCCACATGATAAATGGCTGTATACTTCAAAGGTAACCTTAGATTATTATTCCACACGTTTGCCACTCACAACTTTGTAGTAAAGTTTAAAACACATCTTCTGGAGTCCACGATACTGACTGCTTGAGTTTTACAAAACGTTATTGTGTAAATATCTCTGGGACAAAAACAGAAAATTCAGGATGTGTTCCTTTAAAGAGAGAGTAAATGGTGAGAAAGAGGAGCAAAGGATGCGAATAAGTAAGATTCCTGTTGGCAGATTTATTACTCGTGATCTGAGCCTGTTCTCTGATAAAATACTCACCAATACTCAAACATGAACTCCCTTCCCCGAAACCACTGCTCGCAAATTCTCAAAACATGGTTTTCCGCCCCGTCTGTTGCTTGTGTACACACCTGAGGGTTACTCTGCAGTTGTTCCTGGACCATTGTCAAGGGGAGGGGGGTCCATCCCTACACCTCATCCCCCACACCTGATCCTCACCGGGGGGGGGGGTCCATTCCCGACACCTCACCTCCTTAAGTTCGCAATAATTGAATGTTTATAGAAGGAAGGTTACATTTTCACCATTTTTTCTTGCAGATTCCTTCTACCCTTTCCTCTCAGATGTAACAACTATAGCCCTTCAGTGCGTAAATCAGGATAAGCATTCTCTATGTAATTGGATGTTTATTGTAGCAGTATGATGGATTTTCTCAGCTTTTATGTAAGATTTCTTCACACGGCAATTTTTGTTTTCATTTGTGCAAAACGTTTCCTTGAAATACTTCACACTGTACAATTACATTTAAAAGTATTCCTGGATGCAGTTTCCCACCTAGTGAGCTAAGAGCCTTAAATGGGTAAAATTACAATTTAGATGGAAATGAGATCATCAGACATATCAAATCCTAATTGTTATAGAAGTCTTTCCCATAAAGGCAGTGCCAGTAATGTTTGCAGTTAAAATTAGACCGTGGGTTTCGTACGAGAGAACCATTTTCTTCGCTGCAATTGGGAATATGTAGTCTATCACTAAGTGGTAAGGATTTTAAGCTGGTCTAAAGAAACAGTGCCAGGTTTTGCTTGAAAGTTGAACCTTTTTAGATTCAGATTTACAAATGGGAAAAAGAGAATTTGTTTTGATATTCCAATTAAGATGATTTAGATGTATGATGATAAAGTAAAGTTAATTGCAAATTAAGTGTTTTTACATAAAATTATACTTGGGACAAGATACAACTGATTTTAAACAGTTTGCCAAAGGAAATCACAAAAAAACTAAATAGTCTGCAAATCCCACAATGTCCTATATAACATAGAATTACAAATGCGGTTTATGGTGAACTGGTCGAGAGGACACTTTCAAACTGGTTAGTGGGCTCATTTGCTCTTTTAAGCGATTTCCAGTACTACACTAACGAACTTGCATCCTACACTGCTTCAATATGACATGTATAATTGGAATCCGAACATCATTATGGACATTGTGCATGTGAGATAATGGTATCTCCATCCAATGGGTTACAGGGGCAACTGTGGATAAACCATTGATCATTCCTACATATCGAAACAATGAATCAATATTTTGGACACTGTTCAGCTTTGCTTTCTAAAACTGAACAACACTTTCCGGATCGGGTACTTTGTACATGTGAGAGCCAAAGCTAATTCCGCATGTAATGCAATGTGAACTAAGTATGAAATACAACATCGGTGGTATTGCTTAAGAGATTCGTACATTTCAATGAGACCCTTTTCTGTAGGCAAACTAAATATTTTCATTCTCAATTTGAATAGATATGTTCACTCACGCCTATGCCCTAAGGGGTTGCGGTATGATTTATGATTCCGTTTTTGATGCATTAGGGAAACGTAACAGCTTTCTGTAGCACGGCTATTACATTCTATCTCGGTTTTACTTTTGTCCTTCACAAACTCTTCAAGAAATCATTAGAAACTTGGGAAAAGAGCAATCTGTCTTCATTCCACTTTATCTTTGCGTAATAGTTTCGACGTTTAGTCGAAGGCATTAAACCTTGAGCTACTAATATAATGGCTTCTACAATTGACCGGATAGCTGTTATGGAAAAAAAGAGCACACAGTACCTGTGGCAGAATTACGCTCACAAGTAATTTAGATGTAATAGATTTTTGTCATGGGATTTTAGGTTTAGCTAATTATTTGGGAATTATCTTGTCTCCTACCTTTTTGTGCTAAGTATTTGTCACATAGCTTTGCGTATGTATCGTGTATTATTCATGGCTTCAACCAGAGTAAAATGATAGGTCTAATTTCTCTTTCTTCCATTCACTGTTGAACAGCAGGCACCAGTGTGAACCAAAGTAGGTTGTCCCTATAATTTCCTCTCGGGCTCTGCCAATGACGATGCTTTTGACTTACAATCTAAGCTAGCGCTACACGTCGTACACATGTAGGAGGAAGAAAGCAGCAATATTATCAATTCTCAACAATATTTATTCTTATTGACAATTTAGACACTTGTCTCAGTTCCTTCAACTAAAAACGGCGTAAAGAGGAACACTATCAACAGGCAACGGGTGAAATGGACATAATTTCGACGTAAATGTTATGTTATTCACAAGAAATAATCTTAAATTGCACATGCGGTGCAAATATTTCTCTTACACACAATAGCAAAGTGTTAAATCTAGCATTTGTTCAATTTCCTGATATCATTCTTATTACTAATGAAGTATATTCACGGAACGTTTTGTACGCACATGCTCTTTTGATGACTTGTATTTCTTAACGGAAACAGAAATGCTATTCATATGACAGTTCCAGAATACATTAAATGGATTACAAAATGTCGGTAGCCCATAGCCACGGTTGTAGATAATAAGCTTGTGAGCCTACATAAACATTTCCCTTAAGCGTTGTACAATATTTGGCCCGGGAAACATCATGTTCGTGTTATCACAAAGGCTTATTGCATCAATTACTGAATTGCATCATATTGCGAGGATTTATTGTGCATGTTATTTTCATATTTCCTGCAGACCAGTTATTGAACTTTCGACCCATTTACATTTGTAACCTCAAAACATCATTTCTGTCAAAATAATAGGTGTAATATAAAAAATATATATTTGCTTGTAATTAAGTTTTGATGATACATCAGAAAAACAAAGGGAAATCAATGGACTGAACTTTGTCACATATCTAGTACCATTAATCAATGTCTTACCACTCTTTCACAGATATCCTACATCCCTATCATCAGCCATTTTAATTTAAAGATGATAGCGACTGATAAAACGTCCAATATGCAAATAAAAAGAAACGATGGAAAAGAACATTCAAAACCCAGAATAACTAACAAATGTATTCGGGACACTTTGGTTAATGGATGCAAATCTTATTGAATGCCGTTCCTATCAAATCAAATAGATAATCAATCATTAAGGATGCAGTTTCCGATTTATTGGCAGCGTAAGTTTGAATGGCACGCGATACTACCTCCACCCCTTTCTTAACCGAAGCCCAATTAGGCTGGTTCCTTCAACTTGAGATGTTTTTCACCCCATCTCACTTGATGAATGCATCTCGACTAGTCCAACAGGTAAATACGTTAGGTATTTGCTAGGGTTGTTTGTTTCTAATTTGTAGAGGCCAGAGGCAAGGGTAACAAAAATATCTTGCTTCATTCCACACTTTAGGCTTAAGGTTTGTTTACAACTTGACTCTAGAGTAGAAGGGTGATTAAAGAGATGTTTGAAAGAAAAAAGTCTTTATTCTGTAATGACACCAACAGAACCTTATTTCACAATAAATATGTCCTGAATATGTATTCTTATTGACTTTATGAGCCGGTAAGTAATCATGACTGACTGCTGGTAACTTTCAATGTTAACAAGGCATTTCTTGTCACATAAAAATGTCGTCCATTGTTATCGATCGCAGGAAGAGGTCCATTGTAACAAGAATAGTGTAGTTGCTCGGATAGTTCACATATCTGTCTACATGCTAAATTGAACATGATCATTGGGCTGATTTGTTTCCTTGGTGTAGTTCTCAGCCAGATCAATTTGCAATTTACACTTTACTTCCAAATCCACTTTGCCAAATTGTCTCTGTGCAAGTATAGATTATAAGATGCTGTTTGCTGGGTGTTGTTTTTTTAAGGAAAATTGATTTATATCGATGTATGTTCTGTCGAGGATTAAATCATAATCAGTACAAGTGAAGGGCTCAATATGTTGACTTTTCCAAATGTAAAAAGGTTATTGAAAAAACTAGGCCTTTGATGGAGTTTATTTAATGTAACCTGGTAACAATCTAACTTTTAATGGGTTGGTATCGGTATGAAAACTTTTGATAACAGTGAAACTACCATCGTACAAATAAAAAGCTTTAAGCATTGTCCGCTTCGAACTGTGGGCTATCTCTGAGTCAAGTGCAACCTGATAAAGTACCATCTTATTGAAATCGTTTCTTTGTGTATGTTATCAGACCAGTTGACTTTGACCACGGATTTCATCAGGAATGGCACTTACTCATGTTGGGCCGTCGGCATCATCTCAATGGTAGTGTTTAGTTAGAAGAGAGTCCTATTTGCAACTCTTCAAATTTGCAGTAAATATTGGATAAAAAGGTGAAAAATTATTGTTCACCTTCCAATCACGCTGAAAACACATTAAGGAACAATCAATGTTTAACTGTTGAAGCAAGGTCAGCCATCAATTGTGAAAGCTAAGGCAAGGATTATCCAAATACTCCAAACAGAAAGCCATTTCATACACCATCACTGAAGGGCTCTTCATAGTTTAGCGTATTTGTCGATACTGCTTCGTAGGAATACAAAAAGTGGGTCCAATGTAAATAAAACGACAGATGTATAATACCTCTTTCTTGGCCAATATTGAACAATAGTCCTGTGTAATGACTACGTTAACTGCTAAGCTAGTTCACGTTCCACAGTGCAACAAAAAAAATGGAAATAACCTTCACATCACTCTGTAACCCCAACCGGGAAAAGGTATCGTGGACAACAAAACAATCTCATTTAAAAAGCTTTCAGACTTCATTATTGCTGTGTGAATGGCATATGTTATTTCTTATAACCGACCATAAAGTGTTATATTGGTTTCTGGCAATGGCAATGGGATTTCGCAAAAGTATTGAAGTCTTCAAAGCTCTCTTTTGAAACTGAATGTTTTGATCTGGCATCACTTGCTCAGTACGCACATGGGAATCTTTCCAATGTCACATTATGCAAGATCACAATGGTGTTGCTTGCAAATAAAACAGGACATCAAAAACAACAATACTTTTTATAATTTCGGAAAATCCTCAAGGCCCTAAACGTTTTACATAAACACTTAAACTTCACGCAATGTTACCAAGCACGCAAGTGATCACCAGGGAACATTCTAGCTGGAGAACTCGCGGCTTTGAATGTAAACTTGAGGTGCAATCTGGTTGTTGCGAGGTCATTCCATGTAATCAAATAGATTTTCAACGCTATAAACGTTAGCACTTACTGTGCGGTAAGGTGCAAGAAGGTGATCACAGGTATTTGGTTCATAATATTGTTGTCATTCTACCATTCATTTTGGTTCGCACAGAGCAACTGGTAAATTAAGTGGTAAGTTTGATACTAAGACAAGCGGTAGTTAATTTAACATCATTTGGTTATCCTGCACCTCTATCTCCATCTAATAAAAATGCGGCAAAGTTTTGAATAGAAAGAATTGCAACGACGCATGCACAATGTCATAATAGCAATGACCTTCTTCAGTCACAGATTCCAAGTTCAGTTCCGCAATCTTAACGGAAGTTTGTTACTTTACATGATAAGGTTAATGTAGAAGCGAGATAGATACAGTTAAAGTACTGCTCGAGATTAGACTAAGTGCGCGGACCATTAGGGGGTCACCCTCTGCACAACACTTCATAACAGGTAAAAATATGCTGCAAACGAGCAGTGATACGTCAATGCCATCGTTTTCGAAACTGTTATTAAAAATGAATTATTGCCTGACATATGTGGAAGACTTATGTCCTTGGGTATCTCTGCCACTGAGTTGTGCCAGCTGCCCAAGAATCAAACGAGAATTATCCTGACGGCTAAGGAGTCTATCCCTGGAAGAGTGAACAAGTTTGAACAGAGTTCACAGCCATGCAACCCAACCTTCCCCACATAACAGGTTCCCAGTGCTTTTTTTTGAGGTCATGGACGTTCTAGGTTACCAATCAATATAGTCTATTGACGCATGCGCGATAGACTAACTAGAATTATCCTCGCGGCTAAAGAGTCTATCATGCTGTAAACAAGTTTGAACAGAGTTCACAGCCTTGCACCCTAACCTTTCCCACCTGGTTCCCAGTGCTTTTTTTAGAGCTCATGGACGTTTTAGGTTACCCATCAAAGACGTCTATCGACGCATGCGTGATAGACTAATCAAGGAATCCTTTGAAGTTACGAGGGGAAGCTAGAATTCCTGCACTCTCAGACGAATTGAGAAAAACTGAGATAGAAAGAGAATATGCCTATCATAACACTAGGAAACTGTACAGCCCATTTGTCAGATTAATGCGGCAATACATCCGTAATGTTGCCCAATTCAACCTCTACTTTTCGTGTAACAAACGTGTAAGTCTGAACCCTGTCTATCAGATTGAAGATATACATGTAACTCTGCAATACCGTCAAGTTACAGGCTTTTTCTGTCTGTAAATTTGATATCTCTACTGACTGACACTTTGACATAAATTAGGATCTAATTAGGCTCTTAATGTCCGTCAGGTTTAGCATCCCTTCAGACTTTATTTGTAGCAAAGTAGATCAACAATTCATTTTCTTATTAATAAATGATCATGTTAATTAGATCACAAATGTAGGCCAGCTGATTAAAACAGATCATTCTATACATAATAAATGCCAGTAAATGGCCAATAATTATACCACCTTGAACCATTTATTCTTAACATATGAGTAAATTTATCAATAGTTTACATACACATACACTAAATCATTCTCTAAGTTACTTTATTGGCTAACGTAACCCTGTCATTGTTATGACTTAAATAAAAATGCCCTAAGACGTCAACTGTACTCCTACAAAGATGGAACTGTGTCAAATCAAAACACAATGGTTGCAGTACACATATTATACATATCCAACTCCCTTTGTAAATATATGTTGTGGAACAAAATGTGCCAAGACGCTCATTTGATCCGCATTAATATATCTTTTTGGAATTAAGAATATATTCTGTACTTTTGTCCTTCAAAAACAGTTTTGAGAGACGCTACTTTCCAATGATGTTAATCTCTACTTAGTAAAGTGTTCTAAAGAACTGACCGAAATAATTTGGTCTATCTCATGGCGCTGTGTCTTTCGCCAGAGCATAGCACAACGTGAATTTACGTTGTGCTTTTTTGCTTCAGTCAAAGACACTCCACGAGATAATTACCAAACGTCACGAAAAATTACAATAGTTAAGACAATACTCATTGGCGGATTTAGGGGGGCGCAGGAGGCGCCCCCCATGGCCAAAATTTTCTTCATTTTCATGCAGTTTTTCCCGATTTTTGGGCAAAAATAGGT
>JBCAUI010229194.1:0-16508 GCA_038406195.1 Haplosyllis anthogorgicola
GGTACCTTGTGTGCAGCCGCTTGTGACTGAAATCAATCAACCGGAGCCACCCTGGCAAGGATGCAAGCTACTTTGTCAATTTAAGGGCTTTCAGACTGAAAATAGTACAATCCGGGACCATTTCAATTCCTGCATGTTATTGCAATACGAATTGTGAAGGTGACCCATCACCATCTATTTGAAATAAAAAGCCACTTTGCGACAATTGTATGTAACAAACTGTTAGAATAAGATTTTACGGATTACTGCTCAGGTGTATGTGTAGGTGACTACTTCCAACAGTAAAGCTTTTAAGGATTACTGCTTTGCTATATTTGTATGTACCGATGTCAACGTGATACCAGTAGGATTATTGCCACCCAGTTGTAAATGTACAGGGTAATAAGTTAACGGTCCGATTGGAAATGAACATTTTGAAGTTATATAACTGGTAAATTAGCACAGTTATCAGTGCAAAAAGTTAAATACATCATTGAAGATTCTCTTTACCATCTCACTACCCAGAAGCACTAGTGCTGCGCAAATCATCCGTTTTAACTTGGCATAATTGGTATTTGACATTGGCGATACGTTGTCAATGATGATTGCTGCGTCATAGTGTAACGTTACTCATCACGTCAATATTACATTCGCATACTGCTTTGTAACCATGGTTACCACTATCATTTAGCGGGTAGTCGCCAGGGTAGCAGGTGCGTCGTGACTAATTATTCATATTAAAAAAAGGAGTCAAAATCTTCTTATGACAAGTTATAAGAACTCAGGACATGATGACCATAGATATATGTCCAGACACAAGTTGCATAATTTGCATTACACGCCTAAGCCAAAAGCTTCTTAAGGTAAACCATACAAGTGCTACAGGACAGACAATGTCGTTAACTTAGTAGAAGACCATCCAACTGAAGAGGAATAGATGCTCGTCTTCACAGATACATTAGTTATAAGCGTGTCTAGACTGCCTTTCAACACCTCCACGAATAGATTCTACTAATTGATAAAGTGCCAACTAGAATCTACGAGGACTCCCATATCAGTCTCGCATAATGGCTACTGATAAGCCGTCAAAGTATGGCTGCCACCTCTATTGAATTTGTTAGTCGGCAAGTCGTTTATTGTATTCCTCTTCTGACGGTGTGAAGACAGGAATTATTGTAAATGTATTTGATAAGTTAGATAGTAGATGCAACATGCGGTGGACACAGAATCGTAGAGTAACTATTTTGAAGGAAATGGAAATTAAATTCTTCAATGTAATCGTAATGCTGTTATCTGTGTGCAGTAATAGTTCCTAATCAATGCAGCTCATTCCTGAGTTACGTGTAGTAAAGCTTATGTTATGTTGCTATGGTAAGAGCACAAGCGGTGATTATTTAACGTTCTGCTTGACGAAGTTTCCGTGTAATTCCACAATACGGAAGTATTCCAAACAGGGATGTGCGAGCGTGTTCCAATACAGTTCTGTGTGCGTGCGGAATATTTACTAAGATTTCCAATGAACGGAAATTAGATTAATATTACAACACTGCTAGCAACGTCTTAGCTGCTGTGTTACTATGGAATTACATACGTGTAGAGCCACCTCTCACAGTGAACATTTGCTTCAACTGTTTAGTTTTACATATTATAGCACGTGTGTGCTGCCACACAATAGAAAAGTGTGTGTTATTCACCGTTATCAGCACACTTTTTCTAGTGTGACTACACAGCATGCAGTACAATAAGATATACCACTCAAAATTAGGTATTCATTCACTTACATACGGTGGAAACTTAACTTTAACACTTAATCTGATACACCTGTCCAGAAACAAGTGAACATGAGGATATGGATGAATTCTCCAGCTTAATTACGGCCACAGTGTATGTAATGACATTTAAACTAAACGCATATATGACAGATTCCAATTTACGAAAGAATGGAGAAGGTAAGACTTTTTTTTTTTTTAATCATTTCGATTACATTGCATGGCCAGGGTTTTCAAAGTTCGGCGATCGGAAAAAAAATAAAAATAAAAACTGAACTTGGTCCCAAAAAAGCCAAACTGTTTATAAATATCAATAAAACATCTAATATTTCTCAATCGTCTCATGACGAAACTCGTTACAATGGAAAAATCTTGCCGTGTGCAACATGTTTCAACCTCAAATAAGTTTTGGGGTTTTTTTTGAAATCCCGATTTCAAAGTGCGGTGGGTGATGTAATTCAAACAATTAAATAAAAAAGCCTAAAATGACGAATCAGTTGCAACTAAAGACTTCTTTAATTGGTCATGAGAAAAAACAGGATTTAAATTTTACCTGCTAACTGAACAAGCATAACCTTTGTTGGAAATAGATTTCCTAATTGATCTTTATTAAAAACACTTGACTCGTATGACAACATTCATCGAAAGAAACGAGGGCAACTTCAAAATACAGTTACGAATTGTTCTCCACATTAAAATAAATTAAGCAAGGCTTATCCGACATCAATAGAATCAATTGAAAACTCGTGGGGCACAACCTTTACAAAATTACACGTGCAACGAAACATAAATACATCTAACTAGTAATGAGAGCATTTACCAAACCTATCACTGCAGGTGCCATTAAGGAAAAGGTCTATAAATTAAAATGTATGAAAATAAATAAATTCTCTATTGTTATGGACAATATTAACACAAACACAATAAATATAACTTAAAAGTACAAACACCGAATGAATGAAATAATATCCAACTGAAAGCATCAATGACTGTCTGCTTTGTGCCAATGACAACTGTAATCGTTTGATAATTTCATTTTAAATGTGACCATGGCAGTCAAGGAAGACTTGTGCAAAAAAATCACACAATGGCAATGTCTGCTTTCACCAGGCCGCCATCTTAGATGAAAAATTCCCGCCAGTGAAATGGTGGTCTCTCAATACATGAAAATTTAATTAGTTTGTTTAGCACATCACAAGTTGATGTAGATACTTTTTGACATTGTATGGAATGCATTGTAGAAAATTTAATTTAATTCACATTTCTTAGTGTCCCTTAACTGTGCAGAAACTTTTTGTAAGGAAAGTGATAATCAGTTACTTCCTGTAACACGGAACAAACTTACAGAAATCGTTAAAAGTTTCCAAGGTTACAATAACCTATGAATATCTCTCTCAAGTTGCTAACTGTAGCATAAATTACAATCAGAAATGATTGGTAACATGGGTGTGGCAGGTGCTCAAATAGCAATTGACAAACTGGATGCACCGATTTCTTTATTCCCAGTCGCAAAAAGATGAGTCAACAGATATTGAGGATATTAGCCTTTTAACTTTGCCGTGATTGTCTTTAATACATTTTATGTGTAACAGTGTTGGTAGGGGTACTGTGAATTTGTGTGAACTGTCTGCAACCCTAACTAAAACATTTAAAACATTTCTTTAAGAAGCCAGCGAAACCAATTGGAACTGAGAACCAACCAGCTGTTGGCAAGCGATTACACACAAAAAGTATAGAAAATCAGCAACATTAAGTAACGTAAAGAAAGGTGTATGAAGAAGATGTTTAAATTAACCAACCGAATCCTTCATGTGGTACAACGCTGATGCGAGTTCCAAAGAACAGTTTATCGTGCGAGGCCTCCAGGGCCTTTTGTGCATCTTCATGCCTGTAAAATAGAATATCACTACACATACAGCCATTTAAAAGAGTCAACGACTCGAAATAACTTTTTTGCTGTTATTTAGTTTCTCCGTACCATAAAATAAGATCCTTCTAACCTTTTTCGTTCTACCAGTATGAAAATGTATTACCTAAGCTCTAATATTTCGCAACTCTTTAGAAAACTGAAGCTTTAAGATTAATAATGTTCGAGTCTCTGGGCTGAAATGTGACGGCTGCTTGCTTTACAACTCATACAAGGCTTTCTGTCAACTTCCACATTCATTACCAATTTTCTTTCACATCATGCTTGAAATAAGGTTCTGTCAATAAGATCTTATTTTTTTCTTTTCAACATTGCACTAATACTTACTTTTTGAAACTGACAATAGCATAACGTCCGTCGCCACTTCCCATAACATTAACTGAAGTGACTTTACCATATTTTTTGTTTTCATGGAAGAGGCCATCTCGTAAACTTGTGTCTAGAAAGAAAATGTATCACATTATTAACTTTTAATATTTTGACTTGGTAATAATTTTAATTTATCACGCATACATGTATTACACAGTGACAATACGTACCACTGGATCTGACCGGCAGACCTCTGATGAGGATTCCAAGGTCCGGCCTTTTCCCCTCATCTGAGTTTTGTTCTTGTTTGTTGTTATTTGCTACTGTTACTGTACTGCTTACTTTGGTTTCGTTTCTCTTCTCGGACGCACCAGAACCAGCTGGTTTTCTATTGCCGTTTCCACTTTTAATTGAACTAAATAATAAATAATGAAGGAATATTTAGTATGTGAAAACTTTATCGTTCACAAAAATTACTCCTTTTTTCATGCTTCTATTAAAATATACTTTTTATTTGCAACTTGAATACAATTTACAGGAAATACGTGTCAACATTTCTTAAGTCCTCAATAACTTATGTGTCAAAGACAAGCCCCGAGTTCCAAAACGTAGTTGAATACTAATGTCATGTGGCATAGATTTAAATTAATTGATATTTACAGCCTATTTTAATCTTACAATCAGAATATCGGTGAATTGTAGTAATGTTACATTTACGCCAGTGTAGTTTATTTTTAGATATTCTGCAGTAACTTTAAAAAACTATTTTTTCCAATTCACAATGTTTCCTATGAAACTAAACGGTTTTATGACGTCATTCCTCTAAACTCTCAGCCTCCCACATCAAGCAAACATGCATTCTGGGCACCAAACGGTTCCAAAACATTACTCGGCCGACTATCTTATGTAAACAAGCACTTAGGGCAAAAACACAGAAGCAAATATCACTTTTTTTCACTGTAATCATGATAAGCGTTTAGCTTTAGTGCTAATAGATGTTGCAGGTCACTTACTGATAATGAGGGTTATAGTATGAGTTGGACTTCTGACTGCAGGAGAAAAATGATCACCAAGTTGGTATTTCGTATGTTATACACTTTAGGAAACCACAATTTAGGCAAGAAATGGGTTACTATGATCAAAAAAGAAATCAGGTTAACATGCCTCAAAAGTGGGTGACAACACGTTTTGGCCTTTAACAAACACAGTAGTGAATTCTAATTCCTCAACAATTATGTTTAGCTGTGCTCAAAAGCCACGGTCAACGTACCAAATGTACGGTTAGTTTCAACACTGCATCGTGAATGCTCGGTTAAAAGCTTCAGATGTTCTACACACCTTTGTGTTCTGCTGGCACTACCACTATGACTGGAACAAGCGGAACTCGATCTCGACCCCTCCGGAGACTTAGATTGGTGTCGCTTTGTTCCATCGGATCTGGCTGGAGACCGACCGCCCCTCTGGGATCCTTGAACCTTTGTATTCGGCAGCTCTCTGGAAAGGAAAAACAGCGAAATCTGGTTTACTAACCTCTACTAAGTGAAACAACTTTTCACAGGAGGAAATCTTTTTTATGTTGACCCTTTTCATTACTTATCGCCGATAACTGAATGGTCTCGTCACAATGCAAGTTGATTAAAACTCGGCCCTACTTTGTGCGGTTAGGTGTATTCTGTGGTTGCTGAAAGGTTCGCTGTTTAGCTCGTATTTTGTCTTCATCCTGTGGCGAGTGTTTCTTTATATTTTCTTCACAACTGAAATATAAAATCAAATCAATAACATAAGACACATTAACATAGCGTAAAACGTTCTTATTTGCAAGTCCGTTACAACTGTGAATACCGTATCATGTTAATGTACATTTGCTCTTAACACAAAGCAATAAATCATATCTGTAATAGCTTCGGTGATCTCGACCAAATAAGGCTTTTAGGTACATTCAAAGGTTGAAAATTTACAATGGAAAATCCTGTAATTGTTGTACTTAAGGTCCTTCCATTAGAGATGACGATCAATAGTAATGCAAAGCAATGAAACAACATTTATACGTCATTTATTATTCCGCGTAATTATCTACTGGGATATGACCGGACCACAATCATTCACAAGTTATTCATCAACTGCAAGCTCCATTCACAAACCGCTCGTTAGAACGTTCAAGTACTGGAACCATCAGATTCACCTGTACTGTATTTCCTTTTAGCTGGGCTGTGCTAACCCATCCAAATTGACGTTATTGTCCATATTACACGCAAGATTTTAATTATGATACCGACACTTTACTTTCAAAATCACGTTACACAACTTTTTCGGGTCTTTCAAACATGTGTAAATGCTGTTCTGCAGCAACATTAAACAGCATATTTTGTGAGAAAATACCAGGCAGTGCCTGTTGGAAAATTATTGTTTACATCCATACAAAATAGATATGGTTTTTGGAACAGTTAAAACCACAATCTTTTTTACCATGACACTGTGAAATTCTAGACAAAACATACAGATAGGTCGCCCAGGGCCACATATTTTGTGTACATATATGTGTATTATTCTAGCCTCGATCACTCTTTAATGTGCATTCTGCACCAAGTGACCACTGAACAAGGACACATTCAAAGGAAAATAGGCACTCGAAAGCGTAGTATCAACTGATTTGCATAAAATATTCCGCTTTCGAATCTGTACAAGTTGATGTGTTATATTTTACAATATGTGGTACTAGTCTCTTGAATTATATTCACGATAAATTGTCAATACGACATACAATGTGTACACACTATTATTCAAAACTACATAAAGGCCATAGTGAGCGTGCAACAGATGGCCGGCCTGCACAGTAGCTGATGCGTTTCACCCCCAAAGGCTGTGTATGAATTCAGTCACTGACACAAGGCCATACTGCTGGTGACTCATGTTTTTCCTAATCTGAACAATTCCCTTTTATGGTAACCAACCGTTACTGCATTGCTTTGTTCCTTTTACCAGAGATATCAATTCAAATTTCGCGTGCCAGGAAAGGCATGGGGAAATAGTAACGTCTGCGTGTATTTAGATCATAACTTACTGAATTCGAACTTAGCTTGTGTCTCACTGACATCCAAGCTGTATGGATACATTTACTTCGTCTAATATTCATCTTCGATCGCAAAAATGACTCGTTCCATATATATGTACGACGTCTTTAATTAAAAATTCCGAAATATTGATTCAAGTATTTGCTTTATTGCCATGATGGTTTCATTTCCAATGACAACATATTGAACCTTGTATTATTTCACTTTTAGCACATGAGATAAGGCTGAACAAATATTGATTTAGTATGGGCGTGTCTACAATCTGCTCAGATAAAACATCTCTTCTCGTCCTCCTTGGAGACAATTGCCATCGAACAATAATGTTTCCGTGTACAATATAATCACGACTTTGCTATTTGAAGCACAACAATTCTGCTATATAAGTAGCTTGTTTTTGTACATTTGACAGGTAATTTAACCTAATTTTAGATGGAAAGCACACCTGCTCTCATCGCACAACCTATAATTATCTTACCGAGTAGTTCAGAAACCACAAAAGTTGTGGTTAGGAGCTAAAGGTAGTCCTTTATGGATACGCTACATGCCTCAAGCATAGCTTCCTACATATTCACAACAGCTATTTAGACGGAATGTTCATCACTCGCGATTGAGTAACAGATGAATAAATTTGTAAGCATTTTCACCGTTGGTTGAATAAGACCGTTATTGGTTTAAAAATATATACCCTAAATGTCCAAAATAACGCAGTGCCCGTAGACCTAATTCAGGGGTGCGCGATATTAACAAACGCAAAAAATTCCAATTTTATGATATGTTTTGAACTATTCGTCGCATACTGTATGATGAATACTGTAGTTTGATTTGTTTGTGATCCAAAATTACCCCTTCCAGATAGGGGACAGGGATAAACCATGATCAAAACATGTCAATTGCAAAACTTTCGAGTTACAATGGTTGAATATCCACATACACTTGACTGCAAAAATTTCCATAATCAGTTGAAAAAGGGGGGTGCGCCATAAATAGGGCATGCGCCTTATTTTGGACATTTACAGTATGTACTGTTCAGAAAATGACGCGAGTTGAACTCCACTTCTCACTTCGCGTGATGGAGGAATATGTATTAAATTTCAGGTTGTCGCAATGTTTACTCCTCAAGACACACATAATGTTTTGTCCCAGAAGATCCGACTTCAAAGAACAATTCTTGGAAAGGAAAACTTCGAAAACACAAGACAGAAAAGGAAAAAATAAATAGCAACTTTCAAATTAATGGGAAATCCACTTCCTTCTACAAATTACAAACAGAAATTCTCCCGTGATTATTCGTCTTCCATAAATGAGCTGTACTATTAGCACTGGTAAAAGCCGCTTTTCAACAATAGGTTGTGACGTGCATACATATGAGCCAATATGTTGTTACGCAGGCAACCTCGCCCCTAGATCTAATTTGCAATTTCATCCGGATCAATTTCGTTCTTAGCATTCGTGACATAATTGCCATCTATAACGCTGTTTTCGTAATGCGCTATTTCCATTTGCGTAGAGCTGTATGCTATATATGTAGCATTATTAAAGCTGGCCTATACCGCAAGTTCTTCGGAGGATAGAAATCTCATAAATATTTCCTTTGCTCTGCACAGTATGACTAATGTCCCTGGTGGCGCAGTTGCTAGGCAACCTCTATTCAAGGTTTGTGTGGGATCAATACGAAACGATCAATGTAATCATGTTATTACATTGAAGCCCCGTCACTCAGCTCTGTACATTTACACAACACTCGTATGAGGAAAATTTCGGCAAATAATTCCTGACAACACAGGCCCACAAACCCGCAAATGTCATTTATTATGATAAACATCACGTCTCTCCAAAAAGCTCTAAAATATGCAGCTCAAGATTTATCATGGTTAACGAACGGTACATGTACCAAATTGTGACTTTACGACAATACGTGTGTTACAAACTAGCGTTATTATGCAGACTTCCTGTTCAATATTATTTGTATTGGATGACGCGACAGGTTTCTCTTAACTACTGTTGAATTTATGAGCTTCCGCACACATACCAATATTTCCAGTTGGCTAAGAAATGCTACATATGAACAGGTAAAGTGTTGTTGAACATTGCTGGCATTGGTAGAGCAATTTTTCAGATTTTCTATCAATCTTATTCGAGAAGGTAAAGGGCACAAAGACTGGGAAACTGGGTGTGATCCAGATTGCGAGGCATGAACAGTCAGGTGAGGGACTAGTTGCCTACCGCTCACACCATTCACCGAAAATAACACATCAGTGCCAGATGCCGATAGCGATTTCTGCCAGCTGTGGTCTTTGTTGATAATTACTCTCACCGCAAAATCACAAAATAATAGATCGTACTCGTATGTGCAAGGTTTAATTTAGATCATGACGTAAAAATCCCTTTCTTCTGCCAAAGTTTCGGCACAGAACAAAACCACACGGTGTCACAATATATTTTTCTTTCCACAGAAACAACTCACTCGGCAACCTTTCTTTCCCTAAGCATAGTTAATTAATAACAAGGTGTCCAGATATGAAGCACTGACCCTCATGCTTCTCCCGAGCTTTTTCTAGAATTGTGTGAAATGGCCAGTATTGCATTTTGCCCAGTCCGGGTGAGGTCCTCGGGGGGGGGGGGGTGTCCTGATCAACTTTTTGCAATGGCGGCAGAGAACACAAATGTAGATTTCGTCCAATACATAGACCCGCACTGCGAATTGCGAAGCATGAGGGTCAATTAAGTGTTGTCCCATGTACATGTCATTTAAGTAACAATCATAAACAGGTTCATATCTCTCGTCAAACATAGTACACAGCTGATATTTGCAATGTAACTCTTCTGAACCCAAGGACGACGGAAAATTGTCCGCTACGTCCCAAGGACAAACCATAAATTATTTGTATACCCTTCAATTTTCAACCTATTGTTTTCAGTGTCCGTGCTTTTTAATCATGGTAAGTGAATCATGTATTCTAAAGATTCTCGTTTACGCCATGGTGGCTTGGCCGTTCAAGACGTGTGTGCGCATTACATCATCGTGGTTTCCTGGAAACGTACGTCCTAAAAACTGAAACTCGTGTACATTTTGAACGGGTTGTACATGTCATGAGGTCCGTAACTAGTATGTGTGCTGCCACCATTCAGTTCAGTTATAAGTAGATTATTTTCGAATACAAGCGTTTTGATTTTTGCACTTCACAAGTCATCCGACAATAACTTGTTTTACATAACGATTAAGACTTCCAACATTTTATGTTCAAAACGGTTAAAGATTATGAACGTTAAACCCTGTTAAATTTTCGCATTTCCATTAAAGGCAGAGGTCACGGGGAACTTATTTTGTACAAAAGATAACCAGGTATTCACGATTTGGTTCTTTGATGCCACGTCACTACTGTAATGTGTTTACGGTCTCTGGCTGCATACCTCAAGTTGGTATTGTGTTCTTTCACACTCCCAAGGCTCGAGGACAAAAACACTCCCACCACAATTCTCCTCGTACCTTTATACACATTCAAATAGTCTATGAATAAATATGTGCTGGGCCTATTATAAACGTAATTATTCCATCTATTTAGCTTCCATGTCATGGTCTACATGAACCTACTGGGAAAAAAATTGTTCGGTAGTCCCATGTCATTCAAACTGCTTGTTGGAGGTCACACGGAAAACAACTCTACTGCGTAACCACTGAGAGCTTCTCCGTTGCCAACAAATGTCGGCCATGTTTGTTCTCTCTCACAGACAGAGCTCTCTCTGCGTGGAGAGAGAGCAGCCAGCATAATCATCCCACAAGCAGAGCATGTGACCCAGTTGAGATCCGGCTCAAACCAGTTCTAACCGGTTTTCATTATTGACTGGCTCTACAAGCCAGCCAGCAAACCTTTGCTAAGCACTACCAACACCTTTGTTACAAAGCAACGCTGGATATATATTCATTTTGTTGTCTTTTATCCCACTGTTTAACAATTAAAAAGTACACAGTGGTTACGCTAGACAACTAATTACACGTTGTGTTCATGGTCAAACCAGATTTTATAGGGTCTGGGTGGATAATTTTACCTAAAATGCTTTGTTGGAAATTTACAATCCTCCTCATTCAAACAAAGGACGTAGCAACTACGCCCGACCTTTACAACGGATTACATATTCCGACTGGAATATTTTCTCCCCTTTCGTACTTCCCAACCCTTTGGATTAACCCTAGTTATGGATATACTTTCACATTCACTTATGGATCTATTAATTACATCACTGCTTAGATTAATAAATGTTTTTACGTCTAATTTTATTATTTGTCTGTAAAATTTGGTTTTAGTGTAGCAGGTTATGAAGGTTGGTATTAACAGTAAGCACTATGCGCGTAGCATATGGTTGAGTTAATATGCTACTTGCGTCTATCCCATTCGTTTAATTATGTATGGGATAACTAATACACAGGATATAGCTTCTCAATTCACTCTTCTGTTTAGTTTAAGTACTTATTATGGAATTATTTGATCAAAAACATTCGGCTTGGATTAGTACAAATAAAACCAATCTAGATCTGGATTGCTAAACTTAAGGTTCATGGTAATTTCATAACTACAAATTCAACAAATAATGCGACCAAAGAACCTTAGTAAAAGGGGCATCGGATGAGCACTGGTACACAGGTAGATGGAAATTTGTAGTGCCTGTTTACTTATGCAGCGGACATAGCTAGGTCGGCTACGCACATTTACCGTACTATCAGTGAGGTGGGGCAAGGCAGCCATCTTTACACTAGCAAGTTGACCGACGATGTTGTGTTCAAAAATTCAAGAGAAACTACATATTTAGACCAGCTCAATGTTAATAAATGGCATCGTTGCCAATATGTTGAACCCGGCGCAAAAAATGGCAATTTGGCATGTTTGCAAGCACCTGGTATACCTAAATGTCTTTGTTTTACCGGATTGTCTTTCGGTAAAATGTGCCCAAAATGATATATTTAGAAGTTAATAATCACGTTAATGGTTAATGGTTACACAAAATTTCAAAATGACTTTTCAAAAGGGTGTCTCGAATTCACTCTGAATTACTACAAACAACACGTAATTGAAATGTTCACTGATTTTCCTACACTGCCTTTTCAGTTTTAACAATAGGGCTAATATTGGTATCCTGAAAACTACTTTTGTAAAGCGAAATTATAAAAGGCAATTATTGTTAGGAAAAGCAATATCATCAATATAAGCATCCATCAGCGGTGAAGCTGTATGTATCTACGATCGGCTAATGGAAAGCTGGGAGAGGGTTAACCCCTTGTTGCTCGAGGTCCGCTGATTGCACGCAAGCAGTAAGGGCCAAGCGAGCGCCTGGTTATACAAAAGCCGATCGGCAATATGCTAAACACGGTGATGTGGCAGATCACGGAACAAACCAACCAACCAAGAGAGCCAAGCCACAAGATCTCCCGTGTTCACATAAACTTTATAAATATTGTACTGTGTATGAATGTGATTAAAAATTTGAACATGAAATATATCTCCTTCAAAAGTACTGACAAAAAAGATCACCTGATTTTCTCGAGCACCTTGGCTGAATCGATGTACACTTAGATATAACACAACTGGAATGTCACCAATCCCAATATGTCGTCACCTTTACAAAGATATTGTTCACGGGACAGTCGTATTGGTTGATGAACATTGTAAAGATTCACTGTCTTTTCACATTTGATATGGACACGAGAGTATGCACAATACATTTAGTAAGGAACAAATAGAAAGCTAAATCAATAAATACTAAATTGCTTTGGTTCGTTAATATTTATTAAACAACTGATCAAATATATAAACTTTAATGTAGAAAAACCGCGTGTAAACTGTATATTAACAATTGTATAGCAAAAAACATAACACCACATGACTAGAATGAGAATAATTGTTATTAAGTGTAAATGTCACCACCTTCAGCCTCTGGTAAGTTGGTTGTTAATGGTATATATTCCTCCGAAAATTACTAGGCCTGCGACTTAACGGGTTACGGACTTTATAAATTGTATAATTTAAAATTTCCTTTTTAAAAAAAACTATGGTTCGATAATGGTCAGTTGGGGCAGTGTACCATAGCGCCGTATTACTTACTACCGCCAAATCTTGTTACTAGAAAGTATCTTGGTGGCACCCCCTCCCATTCCTATCCCAGGAACACTTCAAACCTGATAAATTGATGATTTTCTGGGTTAAGTCCAGCAAGTTAGTATGTATAGGTGTATCTGGCGGTCAAACTAGCTCAAGTGGTAAATCCATAGATCCAAAATTCTTCAGTTGGGGATCGTAAAATTCATCCCGAGTTCTGCGCTGTTTACGATCGTCCACAAGGGTTTGCAGTATAATCCCATCTGTTAGTGGCTAGATAAGCCAGGCTTATCTGCTCTTAGTCACCCCTCATCATCTGCAGCTACACAGATAGAGCTATATTCCACACTTACGAATAGTTGCAAAACAATTCCGTTTGCAACCATTTGTGCAGTACTTAACTCTAGAATGGCCCTGTCTTGTTGCTGCACTCCTGGTTCAGATGTGCAGTATATCCATACTTATATCCATTGTTGATAATGTGTGTAGTGTGTAGTAAAGTAATCCATACGGGTGCATTAAATCCACATCGTCCGCAAAAACGTATCCAATACGAAAAGCAAAAAGCGTGTCTAACAGTAATCCTAATGCTACGGTACCTGTAATATCCTCTTCTAATCGACGTCAAACTCTTCTGTACGGTTATTCCATTTGCAAAATGAGTTCATGTCTATGTACTCTACTTCATACATGAAAGCTAAATGCCACGGAGTATTCCATGAAAATTTGGACAGGTAAAATTCCCCATACAAAAAGATGTCTTTGGTCTTCATATACGTTAATCCAGGACTTTTGCAGAGTTAATATCCACAAGGCAATAAAAACAACACAAAAACGAAAGAGTACTACAAATTACAGTACAGTTATTACCATACAACAGTTAAATGTACTGTAGTAATCCAAAGGTCTAATTTCAAATCTGTTATAATCCGAAGGTTTAAAGCAGATTTGACAGCTACTCCGAATTAATGTTAATACTCCGTGGTAAATCCCATAGTACGTACAGTTTTATCCGCAAACTGATATGTATAAAAGCATAAAACCGTAAATCCACCAAAAATTAAAAGCGAAAAAAACTAAAGCTTAGTTCGACTAGTCAGTACTTGCATACTCTCAGTTTCACATTCATACCTAATGATGCACTATATAGTACAAAACTTAATTTGGAAATGTACTCGGAGTTTTAAGAAGACGGTAATGATATCCAAACGCATGATGGAGCTGTCTCGGAATTAGAACAGCGATAATCCAACACAATCATTGTACATGTACGTGGGTGAAAGACAGTGATCTTGCAAAATATCATTAACCAATTCGCACTCTTCGTGATGATGCCGACTTTTTATTTTGTCTATTCGATTTAGTGTTAAAGTGTTACCGATACCAAGTGCTAGCAACGTGTAGTTCTTTACCATTTTATACTCCCTTGATTTGAACGTCACCAGGTCGATAGTGCGTTCCAACTTACCCTTCTTTTCTGTTGCTTGCCCCTACTCCCACAGGAGCAGAGCTCTTAGTGTCTTGCACCGGGGCACGTCCCGTGGCCCCGGGCTCTGAGTACTCAGTCACTACGGGTACACCATCTAGCTGGTTATCGGTCGTATGAGCCTTGGCGGCCGACTTGATGTCCATAAAGGCAATGATTGCCCCTGGACGTTCATTCTCTTTCGCTGCTAATACCTTCACACTTTGTATTTTTCCATATCTGTAAAGGGAAATAACAAACGAATAATATCATTTCATTTGTGTTTATGTTATATACAAAAAGCTTAAAAAATCCAATTATAGTAAAACTCCTCATTTACGGCCACCCTTCTTTACGGCCACTCCTGGTTTACGACCATGTTGGCCCCAAGCATTTTCTTCAAAATTGTATCAAAATGCAGTCCTCCTTTATGGCCACTCCTAATATACGGCCAAATTTATTGGGCAAAATGGGTGGCCGTAAAGGAGGAGTTTTACTGTATCAGTTCTTTGTCGTATGTGTATTTGGGCCTCGCATTCCAAACACACACCAGCCCACTTCTTTTGTTTCTTTTTTGTTGAAGTATTACTCCAATGGTACGTTAAGACAAATAAAATCAGCAAATTATTTTCGTTGCAAAGTATCTTTAAATTACTAAAGTGCGCTTATGTCCCCACCATGAAACAATAAAAACAGCTGTCAAACGCAACTCTTTTGATTAGATAACTTTTTGTTTTGTTATTTTGGGTCGGTGAGTTGCTGTGCAGGATCTGGGTCAGAGGGTGGAACATCTATGAGAAATACATGAAATAACATTGTTGTATTCTGGTATAAATCAGATGTGATCAGTTATGGAGGGTAAGGTATTGGCTAAATGTCACCAGGTTTGTTGAATGCACATCTTGGACTTGCTTCTACCTGTCGTGAGACATTTCTTTACTGTAAATAATATATAATTCGTTGCCATAGCAACTGCATATGTACTTAGCATTTTATGGATTTAACATTAATTTGGACTGCTATAGCATTTTCACTTCAGTAGTCTTCGCCCAGAGCAAAATCTCCATTTAGTAGCATCAGAGGCGGTCTTTACATACAAGCCTTGAGACGAGAGATGCAGGAGGTATTGCGTCCATAATGAGAAACGACAGGCAGTAATCAGTCAGTAAAGCTTCACAGCACTGTTGATTTCCCTTCCACAAATGGCAGCATTGACGTCAAATTGTTGGCTTATCACGGACCAGTACTACTGAGTCACCTATCCGCGGAGACCAATGACCAACAAGCCTTCACCAGCTTATGACTGTGGCATGTTTTGTTGAATTCTCGGGTATTTCTTATAACTAGTTTTTTTTATGTCTTAAAAAAATGGACCAGTTCGTATTTAACTTCGAAAAAAACCCCACAATGATATTCAGTTTGTTGAAATTTACATATTGTGTTCCTGTTTACAATCAATTCGTGCATCTTGCATTTAGAGACAGTTGAATAAAAATCCACACAGTGATACCTACTCTGTGTAAATTGACAAGGCCTGTTACTACAATGCTACCTGGTTTATCAGTGGGTAGTCATACGCATCACGTTAAAGGCTTTATGAAACTACAATGGAGCCAGGTGTTCTGCGTCGAAAGATTGGTTTATACGGTAGTTTATTATACTGCTTGTTCAAAAGTTGGGATGAATTAAAAAGGCATATGGTTTAATATTCAAATGTGTTACACAACAGACGAGTTGATCAGAGATCAAGGCCCCAGCTCGCCCCCCATCACTGAGGGCGGGGGGCAAGTATTCCAGTCCACTTTGCTGAATTTTTCCCATTGGGAATGCATGGGAAAATTTCACAAGTGTCAAAAACATGGGTTCTGGTCATCAGAATGACTTCACATTCACACAGCA
>JBCAUI010229305.1:0-16507 GCA_038406195.1 Haplosyllis anthogorgicola
AACTGGAACCACCCTGGCTAAGGATGCTGGCTACTTATGTCGATTTAAGGACTTTTAAACTAAATTAGAATGATCCGGGACCAATTCAATACTCCAATGTTATTTCAATACAAATTGTGAAGTTGACCCGTCACTATCTATTTGAAAGAAAAAGCCACTTCGCGACATACATAAACTAAAAAAAGGTGCCTTGTCAATTTATTTTAATTAAATAGTTCTGCTAAAAGAGCAGGTCTGCTTTATTGGTTCTTTTGTTGGCAATCTTGTCGTTTTCTTTGGCCTTTCACAGCAACCTTTGATGGACAAATCTCACCGTGTATTAATAAAAGATGTTACCGAGGCATGAAGTATCATATAACAAGAACACTCAAGAACCATTGACTGGACGATTGTACACAGCCCGAGGGTCTTCACACCTTAACGATAAAAGAGATATTTTGGACTACAAAGCTCTGCCCGGTAAATATATTGGCTGTGACCAAAAAAGGAATTTCCCTTTCTTTCTTGGTCTTTCTATGATGGCTTTTATGCAAGACGTACAATACAGAAAGAGCCCTTTTAGATTCTATAACAGCATGGTTTAGGGGCTATTGTGTTGTGGAATCATCGATCTAAGTGGAATCCTATTGTGAAATATGTGTCCTTCACTTCGTGCTAACAACTAAGTTATATAACCATCGGAGGTTCACAGTGTCTTTGGATGAGCATAATTTTTTTGTATAATCTGCACAATCTTTTCTTGTATGATGCAGGTTTCAGTTTGAAGCAGATGCCAACACAATGGCAAAAATGGAAAGGGTAGAACTTTCAGAACTGACATGCATTTCCTCCTTTGTGAAGAACACTTGTACATCTACCATTTGCCCATTAAACTGTTCAAACAAAACGAATCAGGATTAAATGATTGTTTGACACATCCCGTCAAATATTAGTGTAGTCATTGCTGGCAAATAAAACAAATTGAGAATTTGTTTTCAGATAGTTTAGCATTAATATTGCATATTTGTGTATTGACCTTAACGTTGCGGCAAAACTGATATTGCCCAGCGACTTGGCACGTGATTGAAACCTTAGAATAGATTTCATGAAAGAAATCCCGGCAAGTCAGTACATCATTATTTGGCACAAAATAAGCACATTTATTGAGTGAATTTTAAGTCTTCAACGTGTCACATCAAAATTAAATCAATCACAGATTGATTACAATCAACACAACTAAGCTATCACAATGAGTGAAAGGGATAATGTATTCATGAGTACTTGTTAAACTTTTTTTTTTTTTTTAACATCTGTAGTCATGTAATGCAGATCACGGAAAATTTTAAGGATTGTAAATTTTGCCTTTGAATGATTCGCACGTTAGAAAAATTAGTATCTTTACCTTGCTTGGCTTATGACTAAGAAAAGTTACTGATCAAGCAAAATACTGCTTTGTATCTGTTACTTATACTTAAGTTACAGATATAAGTTTATACGTAATTAACAGATACTTATGTATCTGTTAAGGCAGTCAGTGCAGCTAGTGTTAGACATTGTCTTGAGGATTTCTGGTCAGATTGTACCGTCTTTGCAAAGATGAAGATGTGGCTACCATGGAGATACAAAAGTAGCTATCTATATGCAGGCAGTTCCATTGTGAGGGTCAATGCACTTGATTTAGAGGTGTGAACCATGGTGAGGAATGCACCAATAATCCCAGCAACAAATTTGCTGCTTTGCCCCTGTAGGAAACTAAAAACCTGCTCCTTATTTATGTGACAGCAAATGTATCTGACATAAGGTTGGAGTATGCGAATCTGATAGCCAAACCGAACTGGGAATTGAGAAAAGTCTTTTGTTGCAAGGATATTGTGAGAATTCCCCATTCTTTCAACATATACTAACGCAAATGTGTTACAGTTGTGGAAAAAGGCAAGGTTACGTAAGTTGACTTCGCAAAATGTCTGTGGATTCAACGTACAGGATACTATCCCATGCTTCGCTGTGACAAAATGTTTCTCAAATAAAACTTATTGCCTCTAATACAGTTTAGTAAGCTTCGCGTGTCTCTGATTTTAGAATACTGACATTAACAATTTTGCACTGCTGTTCTAGACTAAGTTTTAGACTATGATACCACTTTACAAATTGCAGCCTTAGGGGATTCACATCTTGGCTGATAAAAGACATATTTGTATCGTAAATTGTTTTGTGCGATATTGACTTGACCGAAGGTCACATGCTAGGTTGCTATTGGCACTAAGTGGACCGTTACTGTCTTCTGGGGCTCAAATGTTTATCTTTCAATTGACAAACAACTACACTTTTATCACCCGTCCCAATGGTTGCGTCTACAATTCGTCATTTCCCATAGGAAGGTTTAGAAGGTCGCGTTTTAATTATGGACAAAATTTAATTGTATGCATGTAATCGATTGAGACCTGATTTGACGTAAAACATGGGTAATGCAGACTGTAAACTACTTCAAATAAATTCAGCTTTGCTTCAATCAAATGTAATGGCCATATTGAAAATTCTGCTTCAACTTTCTTGGCAAATACTCATTCAGTGAACTACATAAGGTATGAGGCATACTGAGTCAGTTTAATTGGGTGCACAAATCAGGAGCCATCTGCTCATTCATTTCAGAGATTACATGTAGTCGTTTTAATGGACATCTTTTGAACTGACTGATATATATGGTTTGTTGGATTCCTTATTTTGCAGTTGTTCAAGTAATGTAAGGTTACAGGTAGTCGCAAAGATGATTAAATAAATGTTCTCATTAAAGCTTAAGCCTTAATGTTCTGCATCCTGAAGAAAGTGGATTTTCATGTAAAAGGCAGGTAGCATGAATAGAAGGCCTGCAGATATCGGTTCACTACTGCATGTTCAATGAAGATTTACTCCCCTACCATTGTCAATTATTGCTGCCTTAGTTACAAATTTAGCTCCAACAATGAAGATAGATAACAGTGTTAACCATGCAAGGTGCAAAGCTTCGTTTTCCTATCCTCATACTTTACGAGTCGGGTTATATCTTGTCGAGGTAACCAATATCGCTTGAACATTTGCCCGACGATACATTTCAGCATTTACAGTACTTTTCTAATTTTAGTCTAGTATTTTCAAAGAGACTGCTCTTTCCCGGATTAATGCTGAATTCTGAAGTTATAGTTAAGAATTTGTCTTTTCAAATTTTTGAAAAAAGTTATATTTTTTTAAATTGGCTGTGGATTTCAAAAGAATGTCGGAGTTTTAGAGTACTTTGACTTTTGTTTGGAGAAAATCAAACCTTTAAATTGCAAAATTTTAAACATGACGAAAAGTACGTACAGATTAAACAATCCAGTTGCAAAGTAACAACTAATGAAGTAATAAATGCAGACAACAAAGACACCTTCGGTAATTTGAAAGTAGATACTAATTAGAGACTAGTGAGGACAGAGTGGTCTTAATTGGCTTACGCGACACATCATGTTACCACTAACAAACAGCGAGGGAATTCCCATCGTGCTCCATTATGGCGGTCTTACGCCAAAAATCAGCTTACGACTTTATCGCAATTTTAGGTGTGTCAGATGTCGACTTATTTTGCGTGAAGATGTGATCGTTTTATGTTTTGAATTCAAATGGATTCCTATTAGTAGGTCATAAGTTTTCAAGAAAGGTTTTCACAAAATGCACTGCATTTGATACGTTCGCCAAATCTGAAAAGTAAGTGGTGCAAATAAATCTGGATTAGGCACAATCTCCCCTGATGCGCCGTGGCTACGTTTACACCAGTTCCAAAGAAAACACGATCACTTGTAGGGAATGTTTTCCAAATATTTAAATATTAGGATCGGATATTGACAAAGGCAACTTCTAACCGAAATGCAGTGGATAGAAGCAGGAACGTGGGTTTCTTTGAAATAAGTTGAAATAATATTTTGGTGACATATGGAAATGTAAAGTGATGTATGGATATGGAAGTTTAGCCTCCAGGGTTTTGTAACACCCTCCTCCAGTTATGATGGAATAGGGCCATTTCCATAATGAAATTCAGTTATGTAACGCTTGTCTTGCGCCCGTAATATCTTTATCTGTTCAGTGATTTCACCTAATTCGTCTTTACGCCTCCCATTATGTAACTTCCATTTGGGCGGAAATTAGAACGTTTACTTCATTTTGGTAATAACAAATCCAAATACAGTGTACACAATGCTTACTTCCTTGTATCATTGTTTACTTAGGACATTCATTCATCGGAACATTACTTAAGTCAATGCAATACATTACCTTATTTGTGGAATTAAAATAATATGATGCTGTTGCGGCGGCGTACTTAAGAGTTGAAGCGCAGAGTTATTGAAAAATGATATTGGAATTGTACCGAACTTGTTGGTCTAGATTCGTCGGTAATGTCTAAAGCAATACTAAGAAATTGGTTATGCCACTGAATGGGATTTTACTTTTGACAGATTAATATCCTCATTTCTGTGATGAATATTGCAATTCAGTTATTGTGGGATGGCGTAGTAATTTGTAAATTGCCTCATAGATTGTGTAAGAAGGTTGGGCAGAAATTGATAAAGCCTGCTAACTACAGACATTTAGACCTTGTTTTTTCGCCATGCATGTACGCATTGTGCAACGTTTAAAATGTCTTATAGCAAGATTATAATATTACAATGTCTAAAAGAAAACATGTATAACATAACCTAGTTCTTGTTGATTTACTGGAATGTTTTCGGAGAAGAAAGGGCCAATCTTTCTTCATCAATAAAGATTTTGTACATGGGCTACATTACAACCAGTCTGTGCTGTGATCCAACAAAGGAAAAAAGACATCCCAATTCCAATAGTGGCTATTTATATGCAGCCACATCTATTGTCGGGGTCAAAGTGTCTGAATTATGACTGGTAGCAATAACACAGAATGTACCAATAATCAAAGCATCCACAACATTGTATTACCTTAGTAAGAATGCAGACTTGCTTATCGTGACAACATTTACTTCGTGCGAAACGAGTCTGTGAAGAATATTTCAATAGTGAATATATATTCTGCGGCGGGTGATATGAGCTGAACATGGTGCAGCTGATGTCTTCCATGTAACGTATCAGGCAACACCTGGGTCACTAATGGCTGTCAGAAGTAATTTTCTGTGGTGATGATAAAGCCATTCTATTATATATACAAACGCCATATGTACAAATAAGGTGATAATGATAGCCTGTACCTTTTAGCATTAGGTGCTCTTTTGTCTCATTTGGCATAAATATCCGGGGTACATCGTCCGTCGTTGTTGTGCATTGTCCCGCGTTGTCCTACGTTGTCTTGCATTGTTAATTTTTGTTATATGTTATTTGATTTTAATGGTAATTTTCTAGTAATGCCAAATAGACTGGGGTCCATTTTGACCTGTTTTCATGGTGGACCTTATTTTAAGCTAGCTTCTTGTAACGGAGAAGTCCATGTAAAATAAAACGTAATATGGTTGCAATTGTGTCAATCTGGATGCATCTGGTAATATAAGGTCATTTCGTATTGAGTATTTGAACAGGAGGGATGCACAGAAGCAATCATTCTCGTGGTGTCTCAGCCTGTAAGATTATCCTGTAATTAGATCAGTTTGCTGTCACTGTGATCACCAAATGGCAACTTTACTCTCTGATTAGTCTCTGCTGGCAAATACTAATTTGATTGGCTGCTTAAAGTGGGTCCAGTCATTCTCAGGTTGAAATTTGGGTCAGGGATTGGAATGGCACTCATCTTTTCCATTCCTTTTTGTGTCCTCGATCCTTTCAAGGAAAAACAAAGCGTCTGTTGCCATTATTTCAAAGAAGTTTTTATTTGTGTTCCATCCCTCTTAAATACCTGTTTGGGGACACATCATCGGAATTGTATAAAATTTGCGGATGTCGTTGAGAAACCTGATGTCGCAAAGAGGATTTACACAGATAACATTGTCAATTATTTCTGCCATTTTTACACGCTCAACTTCTATTCAGAAGGAATAATATTGTTCAACATGCAAAGCTGAGACCCGTCCTAATCACCTACAGCATTAACTCTGTACATCAGACATCTTCAATTCATGTTTTGTAAAAAGGATTACAATGCATTTCATTTCTGTCTGTAAAAGACAATGTCGTTATATGCCTCCCGTCCTTAAAAATAGCAGGAAAAACTTAAATTAAGATAGAGAGTCACCAACACAATGTATAATTATTCAAGACGACATTCTCATTGGTAAGCAGACAATGAAGTAAATGCCGCATATGTATCGAAGGAACGGATGTGATAAAACTGTGTTTTATTAATGTGGATGTACGTGTTAATTACGGATTGATGAATAAATGAGGAGAGTGGTTAGAAAGGAAATATTTAGTAATTAATTTATATGCAACACTTTACGTTTGTTAATGGACATCGAAAGAAATGAGTATTACGGAGCTATTACCCGCAAAATTAAATTAAGCTTGTGTTACAGTGTTAGAAGAATTTGCCTACATTCATTCGAAAGTGACACAAGAGAACCTGAAAGCTTTGGGATTTTGTTTAAAAGCGGTTCCAATTTCTTTAATTCAGACAGTGACATTGAGTTTTTTCATTCACAAAAAAGAGTCACGAAATGGTTCTGCCCGCAATTGCAACATTTACTTTACCTCGGAAATTTAATTCTTTTAGGTACCTGCCGCTTGGCGAATGTGACTTCCCAACATCCATTAAACGATTAGTTAAACAATGGATCAGGCTTTAACAAGGCGCACTCACAAACGTGTTCCACATACTGCTCAAACATTTGTTTTTCCTCATTTAACGGCTGAGTATAAATGCATAAAGGTCATTTAATGCAGATTTAAGTAAATGTGTATTTAATAAATGTACATTAGGATTTTATGCCATATTCTGTGTATCTCTTAATGGCAATAAGCTTTTGCAGCTGCTACAGTTGTTGTCAAATTGCATACTTAATGGGTGAAAGGTATCTTATTCTTTTGCGAAAGAAGATATGTTTTCATTTTGTGTGGTATATGAAAGCAGAAAGAAAAACCCGGGAAGAGTAATGAAAATTAAATCGAGATATGTCACGTAATATGATGTCGTAAAGAAATGTAGTACCACCTGATATCGGAAACTCAATCTTAAATAAAGAAATTTTATTTTCGATACAGTGTGTACATCTCGCTAAATAAAATGGTTTTGACCTAATTTCTTTGACAATCTAGGGGATGCAATGATGATTTGATACATGAAGACATTCATTCAGCAGTTAGCCTGTGTTGTATCAACCACCGCACAATAATTGTATGTTTTGGGTCGCCAGATTCAAGCATATTCCGCGTCTACCGACACTTGATTCTGAAGGCGTTTGTCACAGTGAGGAATGCAACCTAATCAATGCTGCTTCAGCCTTCTGTGAGAGAATAAACCCCTTGTAGGATATTTATGTGACAGCAAATGTGTTGTGAAATAGTGCGAGATGTTTTGTGCATAGCCGATGTGTCCTAAAGACATGCGTGTTGAAGGGTTTATGTAGATAGTACTCACTATGACACCAGGACAAGAATAAAAAGGTTACCATGAAATAGCCTTACATGTTGTCATAATGTATCCAGGGACTGATTTCGTCGAGTAAATTTGATTAGACCTAAAATAGATGTACTTTAATAAATGATAATCTTAATAATGATAATCTTAATAACTTACAACACATTTTGGGCTGTTAACCGGTGTAGATTGTTGGCCCGAGCCAGCTAGTTGGTTTCGACTCGGGCCTCAAGCCAGTCCCAGCTTTAAAACGGCTAAAAACCAGTGCATGCAAATTTACTCATGATAATATTGGACAATCTAAATACAAGACACCAGCTGGATACCAGCTCAAGCTGTGTTACTAGTGATAACACAATCTAACAAATAAAACACTAAATACCAACCCACACAGCTTGACCACTGATAGAAATTGAATATAGTTATAAGAAACAGTAATTAACACATATTAAATACCAGCCCACACAGCTTGACCACTGATAGCATTATCTAATAAATTGAATGTTGTTTAAAAGAACAGTAATCAGAATATTAAATGCCATAATACTTCTGATTAATAACGTGTTTTTAGTATGATAATAAACAGTGTGATATGTGACACAATTAAAAATATAGGTTACATTGCATTGTAAATTCTCTAGTACTGCACATGAAGTATGTCTGCACTTGATTAAATTTTTATACCTCCATGGAAAACTATGTCCATTATTTTTATAATTGAATTTGGCACCATAACCTGAACTGGAAAATAATGGGATTTATTTCCCATGGACTTTAAGAAAAATTTTAAAAATATCTGCTGTGTATACTTTGAAGTTGGTTAAGAGCTGCATGCTGGGAGGATTGGGCCCAGCTTGGTACTTTCAGCTCAGGACTGGGCTAGCTCGGGCTCCATTGACAGGCCGCCTATATCACAATAAGATAACTATACAACTCAATAAGTCTTGTACCAAACCATAAGGATTGTAAGGTCTTTCACGCGAACAGTGAATTGGGCTACACAGTACAGCTTGCGTATCAAGAGTAAGATCTCGAGTGACCTGATCTAGTATCAAGTTTAAGATG
Source organism: Haplosyllis anthogorgicola (assembly GCA_038406195.1). Lineage (NCBI taxonomy): Eukaryota > Metazoa > Annelida > Polychaeta > Phyllodocida > Syllidae > Haplosyllis > Haplosyllis anthogorgicola. The sequence continues at coordinate 8,585 of JBCAUI010229305.1, forward strand.
TTTAAGATGTGTTCATTTAAATGATCTAGGCCATTTCAAGAAACATTGAAGTTGGTACATGCCATGAACAGTATATTCTCGGCATTCTTTAGAATTGTCCTTTTGACTGATTAATATCCTCATTTTAGTGATGAAAATTGCTTCGCAATCATTATGGGATGAGACTTGTAATTTGTAAATTGCCTCGTACATTGCACAGCAAACACAAAAGTATGAGACATAAAACATCGGTGAATGTCCTTTAGGAAAAATTCAAAGGTCTATAGACCCTTGATTTGACCACCATCCCAAAAGAGTCACTGCTGCTATTATTCTGAAATGTTTGGGTCCAATACTGCAGTGCTTCTATTGATCTAAATGTATGGAACTACAGTTGAGGCCTACTCACCGACCGTCATCTCGCCGCCTGGACATCTCACCCCTTCATTACGTAGACCAGCAATTTGGAATTAGATTTAACATTCACGTAAAACTCCTGTTATCCATGAATGCATTTGTATCAATTGCTAGTAACATAAAGAAGACAATTGATGCAATTTAATGGAACATATGCAAAATCAAGAAAAGTATTTTTGATGTTAACTTTAGTTTGATTTGTTCTGAGAACAGTTGGCACATAGGCAAAATGGCATTCGGTGTTAAGACTGTCGGCGAGTTGACAATCGGTGACTAGTTATAAACCCGATAACTTACAAGCAAATTTATATGTTATACAATGACCAAATCTTGATTATTTTGAAAGGACGATTACTTTAATGCCATCATAGGTATGAGCTAAGAGCATAACTTATTATGCACACTTCTTAAAAAATTAGAATTTGGTGATAATAATGCATAAAAGTGGACTTATGGGAATATTCACATATTTTACATTTTCAATTCCCTTTTCATTGTTGTACGGTATATTCTAAATGTTTCTATCTTGGGTAATGCTTTGGTTTTATTTGCCGTCTTAAGATGTTATTTTAGAGGTTGTTTGCTTTGTACGTCTTGAAAATATTAAAATAACTGGGAATAACGACAGAATATATCTTTCATCTAATACAAAGTAGCTATACTCGAAACATCTTATATTTGAAGGAGACTCAACAAAGTTGAGGAAGTTTGCCACAATGCTAAAACCACAAGTAAATTACTAGAAACCCTTTTGCTGTCTGAAGGTAGTCACAAAAGCCAAGGTCAGCCTTTGTCATTGTTGTAGAATCAGATAAAGAAGACATACCACTAATGGACCTACATTAATTTACTATACCTATTCATTTGGTCTGTATCTGGCCCCATTTACTATTGTTAATCGACAACAAAGCTGTCCTCCAGAAGCTGTTAATTGCTCCAGATCACGACCAGGATTAGATTCCGTTGTTGCCCGGAATTTGGGTCAAGTAACAGTTGATCAACCTTGTAATATAAATTTATACAATCTTTACACTATCTACACAGCTTTTTCAGTCTAGGTTTTTCCTATTAATTTCGTTTACCTAATCTGTCAAATCTACCTAATTACCAAATTTTCCAGACATCAATTGATCTCCTCTATTGCTAACGCTTTGTGTTTGGTCATTATTTGGTAGAATGACTGAATTTAGTCTTGGTCAATATTCCATCATTTAACTGAAATTAGTATTAACCTGAACTGAAAGTTGTCTTGAGACAAAAGTCAGTTCATGTGTCTGAAAAATTAGGTAGATTTGGTAAAGAATGAAAAAATAAAAACTCTTAGTAGTTTGGTCAAGTTTTTACTAGTGATCGTAACTGTCAGTTTTCACAGTTAACTAGTTAGTTGCAACTTTCACAGCTAACTAACTAGTTACAGTTATTTTTGTGGTATTAGATTTCAAACTTTTTATAACGCTTCAGACAAAGACAATAAACACTGTGTTCACATCATACATTATCAATTGCACCTCCAATTTAATTAGATGGTTACATAAGTTGACCACATTCTCATTACTTTATTATTATTTGCATCTTTATTTACCTAACACCAGAAAGACAGTGGATAAATAAAACAGTGTGTATTTCAAAGACCTGAGCACTTCAAATAGCTGATGACTTTACAACTGACTATATTAGTTAGTTATTTATTTTCATAACTAGTTAGTTAGAAAATTCAAAGATTAACTAGTTAACTAGTTAAATTAACTACAGTTACGATCACTAGTTTTTACACAGAAACGTCTTAAGTTAGGTAGATTTGCTAGAGATTGAAATAGGAAAACGCTCATTGAGTGCTTATTTCAATTATTGCTTAATAATACACAGCGCATTTTCATAACCCTAAATAAAACAAGACTCTTTCAAGCATCCAATTCCAAGAAATTGACCTGTTACCTTGTGTTATGGTCGCAATATGCATTATGCTGGTTTATTATGTAACCATAAAAGTGTGGCATTACATAATAAACCAACACCATAAAACGATATTTTATACCTGCACTGCCGTTCACGTTTATGGAAACGTGGTGACATTCCCATTTACATTACAAAAACTTTGAAACATGTCATTCATCTCAGAAAAAGTAAACTTGTGAACAATTTAAGGTGGAAAGGCCCAAAATTGAAAAAAGTCCAAAATTGGCTCGAAACAAGCCGAAACGATGTTTGGAGCCGGAAAATCACCATTTAAGCCAGAAAGATTGTTTACATATTTTTCATGCGTAAATTTTTCAGCTTTATTGGATTAGGTTATAATTAAGTACTTTTTAAAGTACTTTATTTAATTTTGTTCAGGATTTCCACAATAGATCGTGTTCGAAGTTGATTCATCTGAAATAGAAGCAAGAAGAAGGAATCTACTTAAATGCAAACAATCCTTGTGGCCTCATAATGGGACAAAGTTACCGGCACAAGTCTAAATATTACCAAAAGTAGAAAGGTACAGAGAGTCTCTATCAATACAGGAATGCTAAACAATGTATATTGTGCGTGTAAGGGAATTTTGTCTGAGCAGGCGAGCATTGTTCTGTGCTCTACCTTGTCCTTTTTTATAACTTTGGAATATTAACCTCGACTGACTCAGGTTCTCATGCCCAAGGAAGCATTAGGCCTAATAAATCCATTTTGCTGATATATTAGGCTCAGCTTTGATTGACAGGTTATTAGATGGACATGTATGATTCGCTTCCCGCTGTTGCTGATAACATCAAAAACGAAATTAAATCTAGACATGTGAAATTGTTGGCCATAATTGCAGATTCCATTAGAACGGCAATTAACTCACCTGAAACGAACGTTTAAATTAATCGGCAGCATATCTCGGAGAGTTAGGCTTGTTAGGCTTGGGACCATTTCTGGTGTTAGGTAAATAAAGATGCAAATAATGATAAAGCAATTATCATGTGGTCAACTTATGTAACCATCTAATTAAATTGGCAGTGTAATTGATAATGTGTGATGTGGACACAGTGTTTTATTGTCTTAATCTGGAGGGTTATCAAAATAAAAATCATGTTTAAAGTTTGAAATCTAATATCACAAAAATAACTGCTGTAACCAGTTAGTTAACTGTGAAAGTTGCAGATAACTAGTTAACTGTGAAAACTGACAGTTACGATCACTAGTATCCATCCAAATCAATGCTTAAATCAAACCATCCTTTAATGACATGTTCGGCCTACACTTCAGAAGGAGACACGGATTTAGTAGATGATAAGGATACATAAAATACTGCAATATTTTCCATTTCAGTAAAGAAAAAATATTTATGCAATAGCTCATCAATTTTGGAGGTTTCAAAAACTCAGCCATTTCATTTTCATCTTTGCATGCTTTACTCGGTATGCAAGCATGTCCATAACAATGTACTTATTTGTATTTTTTTAATCTAAATTCCAATTATATGTCACAAAATCAAGTGAAAATTGTTCAGCTATTGCTAAAACATGTTCTGTTTTCCGAGCATGCAGATCATTTTGTCTTGTAGTCACCCATTTGTCGTCCCACCACCTGAAGGAAGGAACAGTGCGGCTTCCCACCTATCACATACAATTACTCATTACCTCAGCTCAGGAGACGTATCAGATCACTGCCGGTGTAATGTAAACTGAAGAGTGTGGCATTGAAACAGGGCTGAATAAAGACACCCTGAAATTTATGTTACTTTATTTTAAGGTGTAAAACGTGAAAACGTAAAAACGTGAAATATTTCTGCACAAATAATTAAATTTAGAAGTGAGATACTATTTAGGTGGCATTGTGTGCAATAATATTCACAGTAATTTGATAAACTTTCTATGATCTTACCGTATTTGTGCAAATATTAGAATATGGTAGAAAACAACATTAAAATCGTATCAACTGTGTACATAAAGGTAAGGGAGCTCCCATAAGGTATCGTGTTAAAGTTCTGATACAATTTTTGTGGACTGGTGAACTCATGCACATTATGTGCAATGAAATCAATCAAAATAACAAGGGAAACCGAAAGCAAAATATTTTTATGCCACCATCATGCAGACACATTAATAACCTTAAGAATGTTGGGGAAAAAATTTAAAATTTCAAGATGTTTGTGAAATATCGATGGGATTTTGGCCCCAGTGTAAAGATAAAACGGAGCAGTTCATTCGCCTGATCATCCTCCAAGGCCCCTTTGCTCCTTTCAAACTGTAATTGTGAGGTCGAAGAAAGAATCTATCACATGTCAGGATCATGAAGAGTATTGATTGAAATCTATACTTCACCTACATCAAAGACGAAATCCTTGGTTGATATTGCCTTCTCAGCTTATATTTACTGTAAAAAGTACTCGAAGTGCAAAACTACAAATTTATGATGACTAAATATAGTAGTAGTGGTACTAAAAATCGAAATGTTTTGTTAGGCTTCTGTTAGTGCAGTCTAACACGTCAGTTTTATTTTATTTTCCTTAAAATTGAGACCGTATCAAGTTCACTTCCTTTTGTGTTAGTGATTGAGATTGAAGGAGTGGCAGAATACTCAAATTCATTTTATCAATTATAAACCACCTTAGAAAAGGCACGTCACAAATACACATAAACCTAAATCAGGGGGGAGAAACATCCATGCTTGCATCAAAGCTCAGTTAGGTCCCATGCTTGCATATGAACTCCCTGTGTATGTTTACTATTGGAGCTTAGCTAAGCTAAGCCAAGGTGAGGTAAGCTGCATATTTTCCTGGGTGTGTAACTGACAACCATGTTATTTAAGTTATTACATGTTATAACTACAAATTTACAACTACAGAGTAAAAAGGATACATAAAATCACTTAGTACACATCAATTTGAATGATGCCTAATACTTACACAGATTTTAGTGGATTTATCCAACACAAATTAAACCAAGATGGTGGGTGTAAACAAAAGCTCACTAGAGTGCATGGCCGTTCCTCCCCTTGTAAATAATGCAGCTACGTACTGAACTTGCTCTATCTATGTCAAATCTGACACCAGAGACATAACGTTTTCAAATGAAACTAACTTCCTTTTCAGATAAATAGTCACTATTTAACTAACTTAAGCCACAATGAAAATTGTGCTACAGTTTTGATGATTAAGGAATTGCTTAGATGTAAGTCCTTGGTACTTTAGTTCTTGCTTCACTTTCAAGAGAGTGGCAGATCTAGGATTTCCCCCAGGGAGGCGCCCGGCCCGTAGGGAGGAGGGGTGCCAACACGATTTTCACTTATTTTTCGTCCAAAATTCGGAAAAGACTGCATAAAAATGAAAAAAATCTCGGCCGTAGGGGGGGGGGGGGACGCGCGCCCACTAATTCGTCAATATAAGAGGCACTGAATTGTGCTCAGACAGCTTTTATCATTTAATCAACACATTAACTTAGCATTGCACTGTCAACAGGTTCCCAGTTTCCAGTTCCTGACACCCATATCAGCTTCTAAGTCTCGACATAAGACTAAATACAGTATTAATATTTATTGAACTTTTATGCCTCAATAGCCTTGTCTCAACTGAAAAACGAAACGTTTGGGTCCCTAAGTTTACTGACATTGTCGGATTGGTCCTACCAAAACAGGGGTCAAGACGGTTACAAGATACATGGTACTAATCCAACATAGGCAGATCTGCCTGGGGTGCCCTAGGCGTGAGACCCCCTCCACGGCTCTAATCTTTTCATCTCTATGCAGTTTTTCGCCAAATTTGGAGTGTAAATTAGGGTTGGCGCCCCCTAAGGAACTAACTTTCCACCCGAGAAATCCTAAATTTCTCTCTTGGTGCACAACTTTTATGTGTACCACACTTAATTCAGGTAAAGATTTAGACAATTGAGAAGAATCTGACATAAATTGGTTGTAAATGACAAAAGTCATAACCTTGAACTTGGCAGTAATCATCCATCTTAACGCAAAGGTGAAGCAGCATAGCGTGCGCCATCATCATCTAGAAGAAGCAATTGGCAAGAACCGTTTGGGAGGTGTCTCCTCTCCACTGATGAACCGCGGGTACATCTCAAAACCAGGTTAATAACGCATCCTTCACAAATGTGCTCACTAGGTACTTCTATATTTACAGCACCAGAGGATGACGATCCTTATCCGTATTTCTGAACCACTGGCGGATCTGGGATTTCTCGATGAGAAAGGGGGAAGCGCAATCTTACTTTTCGGGTAAAACTTCGCGAAGATGAATGAAAAGTGGGAAGTCGGTCGACCCAGCCGCACCCCAGAACCGCTAATGTGAACCAATATAACAGGACGCTATGCTTTCTTTTTTGTGATACAATCTGTGCGAAATTCCATTGTTCTCAAATAATCTGTATCTGACAACTTAAGAGCTGGAGAAAAACCAACCACAATAAATAAATAAGATCGATCATTAGATATGAAATGAATTGCCAACAGAAAAAACCTTCCATCAACAATTCTCGAATTCTGCGACTACCTCTGTTGTTGGGACCAATATAAATTGGTAGAACGTTAACGTTCGAATTAACACTATCTACCACAAGTCACTGACGACCAAAATTTTGTGCAAGAAGATGCATGGTGGTAGATAATAGATACTTTTAACACTTTCTACCTGAAAGACATCTTCAAAGCTATTCATCATGATTAAGTGCACAAACCTCAATGAAGGTATATATCTGTGCCTGTTACATACAATCTTTACACGATAGAAAACTGCTCATTATAAAGCTTCCAGCTAACATAAGTCACATATCCCTGTGGAATTATGAAGCGTAGCTTGACCAGGATTATACATCATTTCCGGCACCATAAAATAGGTAGATTTTCTGTTTTTATCCCTGACATTCTGGAAGTAAACTAAACAGATACTTTCAAGGAAAAACATCTGGAATCTTATTTTTACGCTATGACGTCACTCAGACACAAGAAATTACTCTTATCCTCAAAATGAAGGAGCATAAATGAAACTACCCTAGCTTTATTAATTTGACTATTCTTATTTATAGGTTCTGATCAGGATATTAAATCTAAATAAAGTCCTAACGTTTCCTGAACGCCATTCTGACATGACCTTTATGGGATAACGGGTTTCAGCATGTGACATGTGGTGTAACCTTTATAATTCAAGTTTTAAAATGATATTGTTTAGTCATGTCAATTGTAAAGTCTTAATTCAGTCTCTTTTACTTAGATCTTTAACTGAAATAGCGTTATTTAACAGTGTAATATTTACAATAACCTTTAATTATCCTGTCTGATGAACCTTACTACATGCTGATAATTAGTCTTCTCTTACGTTCAGGTTAAGGGTCTAATTGGTTTTATAACTTGATGTTACCCGATATTCCATCAGGGGTAACAGCGCTATAAAGTAAGATCATATAACGTTGAATAATTTAGAAACAGTTGAGCTAATGTCTCAATTGCAGTGGTAAAAATACCCTTTTCGCGTTAATCAGCATTTTACCATTGGTTATAGTTGATTATATTGCTATGGGTATTGTTAGCACTTCGTTTGTAGCATTATATCGAAATTTG
>JBCAUI010229416.1:0-16506 GCA_038406195.1 Haplosyllis anthogorgicola
CAAACCTTGTGGCCTTACTCACCAAAATTCTGACAAAGTGCAAAACATCTCTACCCTGAGTAGTCACCGCGTCAATATTGACATTTTTTGTTCAGTAGATATAATGTATACATTGTGATAACCTTAAATTTAAGAGTAACTTTAGTTTCCCAGTTGAGAAAGGTGCTGCCTAGTGGTGCTGACATAGATCATGGAAACGTGCTACCTTTATTCTTACCATACGCTGATGTGAAGGCTTAAACAACGCTCATTTAAATGTATGAATTTAAAAATGTATATGTGCAGAATTTGCTTTCTTGCATTTTATGTGCATGATAAATTTTGTGGTGTGTCCAACTAGACTATGCATTCATTTTACTCTCGTTAAGTTGTGTTGTGCATCAGGTGTCATTAGAGTGCATTAGAAGTGTAGGTAAAAGCATTAAAGAATATGTTTACCATGCAGAGTTGTATTTCTTTTAAGATCGCACCTGCTGCCTCCAACAAACAGATTGCCCTTAAATGGAGATCTTCGAAACACGTAATACAGACTCGTGCCGTGAGACGATAACAATGTAATCTACGTAATTGGTGCCAAGGCTATGAACAGAATTAACATAAATGAGTCAAAGTTACCGTGAGAGTTTAACCTGAAGTAAAGTGATACCAAAGCTATTAGACAGATTCGGCGTTATGTACATAAGCTCAAGTATGTGACGATGGCTTGTTGACGCTCAGGATAACAGATGTATGTACAATACAGGTGAATGTAAAAGCATTGCTTATCGTTGATGATTGTGATGTTACCCGATCCATGTTGGGCTGTATCATTTTAAAGACATGAACAATTAAAGATTACACAACAGTGTCAGAAGGACTGTTAGACTGTTCCATAAGAATATGGAACTGTTGCACTGGAACTTTTTGAACACAATAATAGTTGCACCACAAAATGCAGATGAAAAATTGATTACTGCAAATGGGAAAAAGTTGTTAACACGCAAAGCAAAGTCCAACTCTTCAAAAATTATCTGTGTAATTACTAAGTGGTAGTATTCTTTGCTGGCGAAATTCGCCCACAACGTCTCCTATTGAGCGCTTTCTTAAGTAGCAAAAAAAACCATTTTAAATGGCTTGCCTACCGCCATACGGATGTTACATTGATATCAGTATTGTAAGTTATTCTGACAAAATGAGTAGGTTGGCAAAAAAACCCAACATATTCGGATACGTGTAATTAGACAGTAAACGACGATAATTTCTGTTGTTACAAAACAAGAACTACTAAAGAGAAGCTGCTGTGAATGTACTCAAAACTCCCGACTCGACTTGTTTCAGCCTTTTATTGACCTTTTCCAAGGCTGAAGGACGTCTGTTGTTGTAACCCAAGAATCCGTATTGGTAAAATGCGTCAACTGGGTTTCAGTATAGAAAGAGTTCAATGCCACCAGACTGATTGAAGACCTCACCGAGTGCTTGAATTGAGCAGTCTTCAATGCAGCCTGCGAAAATCACTTTCCAAAGACGATTTTCTTATTATTAAAATTGTATGCACAAGGGAAAATAGAATTAAATGACACAGGATAATGTCTCCCACAAGTATAATGTATCAGCTATTAATTATGATGTCAAATTAATGCCCAAGCTGTCAAGGCACCTTAAGACTTTCTGCTCAATAAGGCACGTTAATATTGAATGTAACCTCTTGCAGTTATTAATGATTAATGGTAAAGAATTTAGGCCTTACATATCCCGTGAGCTCAACCCTACGTATTTACATGAAAGAATGCCAAGGAACTAATGTCACTGTCATTTTTTTTTCGCTTTTCACTACGCAAAAGGATAAACAACTTCGTTCCGTATATCACATTGATTCTATTTGTTTCTGTCATAATTAGCGGGGAGCTAATCTTAGTGATCACAATTGCTCAGCATGGACACGCAAATAATGTATGGATTACACTTCTTCTGTTCTTCATGTGGGTCTTTTCGTCAATGTAGAGACATTGATCTCCTTCCTGCGCTTATGAAACTTATTCCTTGACTTATGGACGTATGGATTACACTTCTTCTGTTCTTCATGTGGGTCTTTTCGTCAATGTAGAGACATTGATCTCCTTCCTGCGCTTTGAAACTTACATTTATGGATTTATAGCATTATACGGTTGGCCGAGTTTCCACATATGACTCGGAATATATGTTATATATTATCATTTATATTATGCCGATTGCATTTGACAACATTACTGTCAGACTTGCATTCGCCATATGTGGATTACCGAGGTAAAAGTAGAATGATTTATCAGTTTGCATACACTTTCTGTGTGTGATATGATAATGACTTCACTCATATTTGTTACGTATTGATTTATGACAAAACACAACAGCCCGCGTGTTTATACATACAAAGTGTATGCGATATGTCAAAATGTGTAAAAATACTTAATGATGAACAGACCGAGTAGTTTACCTCTTATTGAAGCGGAAAAGGAATCAGAAAATAACAATATTGGTGATGTGCATTACTTGCCAATTCCACAGTCAGAACGAAAGGGAAAGAATGGAGAGACATACAGACCTCGAGCGAACAGTGGTGTCATCCTGCTCGCTGCAAGATTTGACAACTTACCGCCTCCGCCAAAGTGAGTATCTTACGGACATTTCGAAAACATAAAACCGTAAAACAACATTTCACATCCCATCTTTGCATAATGCAGACATTGCTTTGGTAACTCAGCAAAGAGTCGTGTACCGAAGCAAGGCTGCGATTGTGGAATTTACATGTTATTTAAAATGGACAAGCTTTGCTTGCGTTGCACTAGCAGTGATTCCATATTGATGTGCTGTACTCCGTCTAGATTAGGGCGCCAGAAGGACTCTTATCGTAAAGACCTTAATGTTGCCGTATGTGGGGGATCAAGTAGTCCTTTTGTTGATGATTTGTCACTCAAGATGTAAGCAGGAAAGTAGCATCAAGTATGACTGCAGCTTTTATGTGCACTTTAATTTCGAACTTTAATTTTGAAGCTGTTGTACGTTGTAATAATGATTGAGTATCGTTGCAAATGCGCCAGTAAAGATGAAGAGATGACTCAGTGTTGAATATGTGTCATCAAAAAGTATTGTACAAATTAGTAGACGTTATAGATAATTCATTGCTGCTGATTAAGCTTATTTCTGTTTCATGGAAGTACTAAATATCGTTTTATTGAATACTGTTGTTCTTGTCGCGCAACGGATTAATTAGGTAAATATTGACACAACAACTGTTGGATAGTTCCCTTGAGGGAAGGCCACCAACCACCTGGGTCACCTATTTTCACGCGAAGTTAACTCTAAAAGTAGACAAACGTGCATTCTTAGGATACTTTGATTGACGAGTGTAAATATGTATATTTCAGAATGACAGAAAATTAAATGTGATCATACAATTAAACAGGGTGTTGTGCCTTCACTAATCAGCCGAGATTTGTCTCATCCAGATAATGTTACAGCGAAAACTTATTGTTATTATTTTCAATTACATTCGTGATAACCAATGACCACTGTAGTAAAGGACTGAACTGCAGTTGTCATAAGTTTTAGAGTTCGGTCTGGTAAGAATCCTTAAATGTCTTGTAATGACAAAATTTTATACACCCATCGACAGCTTAATCGCATATTTAGTGTGATTCACATCAGGAGTTTCCAGGTCGTCAGCATTTCTCTGTGACATTTAAGTTGACTGTTATGTTATTCATTGTTTCCATGCTGCCAGAATTATTATCCAGTCAATACAATTCATTGGACTGAATTCAAAATAGTAATGGATAGAAGTGCGATTTTCGAAGTAAATCGTAAAAAATGAAAATTAATAGCCAATCGTCAGTGTATCTGACCATGCATTATTGTATATACATCTCATTTTGTTCATCATTTTCAGCTGGTAAACTTGCAGAAGCAATGCTGAACAAACGTTATACACCTTTGGAATTAAAAAAAATTAAAAAGCCTCCCTTTTAGCACCTTGCATTGCATAAATATTTTCTTTCGTGCCTGATCACAGGAAAGTAATCAATGTGTGTTTTAAGTCTTCATCACGATCATCTATTGTGTGCAGATCAATTGTTAGAGATTACGTCTAAGGCATGATGCGCAATGTGCCGTATCTGTAATGACTATTTATATGTGTACCTTAAGTTTTTATTGAAGTATTTTTATTGAAGTATTGGATTCTTCCATTACTTTGAGTTTTCTGTGTCTTACAGCTGTAATACAGGAAACAATATATCTACATTCTGTTTTACCCGTTCGTGTCCTGTGCATGTTAGTGTCTGTGATTCTGATAAGGTAACAGAAACATTACTCCGCGGAGGATAATTTACCTTCATCTAATATGGCCTTGCATATCCCAACCTTCGGGATTATTCTGATTAGAACGAAGAAGCTGCGCGGATTACAATTCCTGATGATGGGCAAGATACGTTTTAAGTAAACATTAGTGAAGAGAAATCTTGTAAACCTACATCAGTTTCAATGATCAGGGTCGTTTTGTATTTGATAAATGGAGCAAAAACTTCTACTTCTACTTCTACTAAAGATGGGTCTGTACTCTCAAATTTCTGATATATCTGTTACTCTGCTCGCATAAGGTGACATTCATTTTGTATCTTATAGCAATCTGCCTCTCGATGCTTACGTTGTGCGATAAAAGCACAAAGAGTGGTTTTTAGAAATTTCAAGGTTTATTGGATATAATAAGGCCTGATTGATCAGCACTCGTTCTTAGCTCCCGTTGCGCAGGGCGTGTGTGTTTTGTGCGAGGGATTATTCAGCACATTTTTGGAAATTTATTCCTGTATGTCAGCACTTCCATATGACATAAAAGACACTGCTATGCTATTTATCGTTGCCCAGGGTGCCTCTGTGAGTCATCCGCAATCGGTTAATATTCCATTCATAATGACTTGGTTTTAAAGCTGCATGTTATATTTACGGACTTATGTTTCGGGTGTAGGTGACACTACAGCCTTTCACTCGAAACTGTGTGATTCAAATCATTTTGATTATTCATGTAATAAATCAATCAGTCGGATTAACTTCAGACGATGACACAGTGAAATTTTTAAAGTTAGTTTCTATATTAAATTAGTTTATCATTTTTGGCTTTTATCGAACCTTTCAAGCACATTGTGTCGGATTATGATTTAGAAGATAGTTTACTTTTTTCCAGCTGACAACGACTGTTGATATATTGGATGTTAGTTGATGAGGCTCAGCCTCAGGATCGGCTTTATTTAAAGCTGGAATTGACGTAGATATTTCTATCCCATTGGCGGATCCAGGATTTCCCGTACGGGAGGGGGCGCCCGGCCCGTAGGGGGGGGGCGCCAACCCAATTTTCACCTATTTTCGCCCAAAAATCAAGAAAAACGGCATGAAAAGGAAACTTTTGGCCGCAGGGGGGGGGGCGCCTCCTGCGCCCCCCTCCCTAGATCCGCCAATGTATAATCGACTTAAATGTTGACTATGTGATATGGTATCGATTCGTCAATGTTTTGGATGGGATTGGGTGTTTTAGACACGTTTCAGTAATGTGTATACACGGTCGTTCAGAAGCTGTCACAGAAACTACTACAGGTGACATGTAAAATGCACGGTATTGTGACGCCTGCATTTATAATATCATGTTGCAGAGGTATTGTTAATTGGACTTATGCAACTAATCAATTACGCATATTGTTGTTGTTTTCAATGCTGGATATGCTAATGGGCAAGAAATCAATTACAATCTACAATTAGTCTGTGAAATGCACAGACAGGTGAGGCCCTCTGTCCGGTGAAGCGGCGATAATTGACAGGAGAATTACGCACAGGGGAAAAGCTGGACGGTCGCACTTGTAAATGATAAAGGACAGGTTTGCATATAAGGTGACGCATAGGCATGCATAGCAGACTAGTGGGTCATTCGCGCTGCTGCATTAAGGGAAGGGACAGCTTTACTTTGTGCCTCACTGTGGCTTTCTGCTTCTTGTAAGGGGTGTCCTTCAGTTTGTACCTGATAACGCAGGCATTGATGGATTAAAACACACATCACTATGGATATGATTCTCAGGAGACGCTTTTGTTGCGCATTAAGATTGGGAAGTTTTCTGTGTAACGGTTGATATGTGTGACAATGTTTGTGTAAATGTAAATACGTTTCGACGGATAACGTTAAGCCAGGAAAATCGTTTGAAATGGTTATAACAGGAACGTGTAGGCTTGTTTATGTTGGATATCTTACTGTGATAACCACTTTTGTATTATACCTGTCTGTGATAATAAGTGCCTGTCATTGACACAGTAACGTACCACGTATGCTACTGCTTAAACAAATCACCTTGTAAATGATGTAAGTAATTTCTACACACACCTTGAATTGTGATGGGTATTCAACGTATAGTTTTAGTAGCGTTGGTATGTGTTAATGCATACCAAAAAGGGCTTATTAAACGCAAGTAAAAGTCACGGTGTTTGTGACAAAACAAAGTTTACAAAGAATGCTACTTACAACATCAAATAAAGGAACAACGCCTATCAAATTGTTAGCTTGTCAGATTGTTTAATCTCGGTGGCATTGATATTGCTTTTGATATGGAGTAGAAAGGAGCATAAAACTAGTAGTTGCCTCTCAAGAACGGAATATGATATAAAGGTTGAAATCTCCGAGGTGGTCGTTTGAAGCGCGACAAAAGTGAATAATGATGGCAAGACCCGCGGATCTACCTCTTCTGGATGACGAATGCGAATCACAGGACACTGGTGCTACCGACATCCGCTACACGCTGATACCACCGTCTCCGAAACACGGCAGTGAGGAGAGTCTGTGCGACAACCGACCCGTGTACCGACGACCTCGGGCCAACAGTGGAGTGGTGCTCCCCGCCCCGAGTCACGATAACATACCGCCTCCACCTAAGTAAGTAATACGCTTCAAAGTTACACAAGGGGTTCTTAAAATGTTTCACAACTGTGATGCATATTGGAACTGTCAGCAGAAACTGGAACAGAATGAGGTCAATAAGACCTCAAAATATATTTAGACATAGTCGTTTGTTCGTGTCGTTCAGATTAACTAGTAGTACATTTATGTAGCACAGAATCCTGCCAGATTTTGAAACGTAAAGCTTTACAAAAATTTCTACTGAGGACATTTTTGTACTGTCATTCCTTTCCGACACTACCCCGATATGGGAGGGTTCACCACATTGAAACCCGTCTGACAAAGGAAAGTTTCAAATAAAAAGAATTTTCCGCATGATTCTTCGTCCATTTGTATCATCAATAGGGTTTGATTATTATGTTATGTTGGTTTCACTGCACAAGTCGTATCTACGTGCACTAAATATGTATTTGAAGAGAACTGCATGTTTACACGTTCATCCTGGGTTCGAGCACCTGAAGCAGATGTCTATTAATGATCCTTTATTAAAGGAAAAGTTATTGGATTGGATGTTGACACATACAACTCATGAAAATGACGGCTTATCTTCAGGGTGAGAGCTTACGTCATTGTAAATGTCGATTAAAACAAAGACCTTGTACGTTTTCATAAGCAAAATGGAAACGACCTGTTATGGGCATCATAAAGCCGTGTTAAGTAGGCTGATTAAGAAATAAATTGTCTTGTGACATGCGACTAATACTTCAATTAAATAGCTTTATGACCGGTTTACATAAAATAGAAATATTTTACCTGCCTCAACCATGTTACACACGTTCTCCAAACTTTGTCCCTTAACACACATCACATGAACTCATGCATTTTCCACTCACGCACACACACACACACACACACACACACACACAGCGAAAATATTTTTGAATTTTACATCTTGGTGCTTATTTAAATACTAGAATAATCTGGAAGTAAAAGTTCAATGCCGTTAGAGAGAAATAGGAAAGAATCTCCCATCCATTGCATCAACCAATATTGTTGGTTAGGAGTAATTTGTTAACTTTCAACTTCGTAGATGTTTGCATTTTACCGCCAGCCAGTCTGGTTAATCAGATGCATTGCCTGGAGTCTTGCCACGGGAAGCATAGTACAACCCTCGTATAGTTTTTTACGGCCTTTCCGCAGTACGTGTCTAGGCGCAGAAAATACCCGAGTATCTCTTAACCTTCTGCCAGGGGAACTCCAGCCAATAACCAAGTCTTTTTACAATGCATGAGGGTAATAGAAGCTCTCATTGTATAGTGTTAACGGGTTGAGTAAAATAACAGCTTTCTAGTGAAGCGCTGCTGTTTGAAATGGAAATGCTTGTACAACCTTGACAATAACGTTTTTGCTACAAAATAATAAAAACTATAATAATACAATTCAAGTAGGTGCTCATAAATCCTTTGATTTTAGATGGAATGAGCAGCGAAGGATAGTAAAAATGATCGTACAAGTTCGTTAGTTTGCCTATTTAATGGTTTGCATTTGTAATAATACAAAATGGATACATTCCTCACAAATCCGAATCGACGAACGGATAGGGATGTGTTACGGAGAAGTATAAGTGCTATGAGTAGAGCTCATCACAAAGACAGGTTGGTTTATGTGCCATGCAACAGTAGGTTTCTACAGGCAGGATCAATTGATTCTTGAATCTCTCTATTGAACAGCTTATTTGATCAGGAGAGTTTGGTTTGCTAGGCGCAAACACAGCTGATTTGCTTTGTTGGCATTTAAATCTATTTGCGATTTGCATGCAAATTTGACGTAAAAAGCTTTTCCCGTGTAATTTGTTCTTCCATATATTGATATTTAATCATTACAATGCAGCTCGCGTGAATGAGGGGCATTCATACCAATAACGTACTGAATATTTTACCTCTAATCTTATATCGATTATGTCGAGTGAATTGTGAAAAAAAGTGGCGAAATAAAATTGTTGATAATTGGTGGTGTAGTACGATTGGCTCCGTATATGTTCAATAAAAAGTAACATTAGTCACATTAATCCTTAACGATTCCGTGCTAAAAACATCTGTTTCCACAGATGTCGGTATTATGTTTGATGACCTACTTTTATACTTTGCATCATTTTAAATAACGGTGTGTTTTGTTAGTGTAGCTTATTTAAGCAAAAATGGGCACGTTTATTCCACTACTTGAAGATGAACAGTTACAGAAACCCTGTGGGTATGTCAAACATTCTGTGTCTTTACAAAAAGTGAAGTGAAACGAGTATTGGCTACGTAATGCTACACAATGTAAATATATCGTATTTTTTCCTGTGTTTTGTAGAGTACGAGTGGAATTCTTCACAAATGAGAAATCCTTCAAGGAGAGGTTACAAGTTTATTTCATCAAGAACCAGAGGTCCAGTAAGTGCATTGAATTTTGAAACCTTTCGGGGAATTCTCATCAATCTGGATGCGTTTAAAGTGGGCACCAATTCCAATACTTCAGTAGCGAAAATAATTGAAAATCGACTGAAATAAATCAACGCAGGCTTCAGGTCATTTCAGGCATCTGCAAATTGGATGCGTTAACGTAGTTATTAATATGTAATCAGTAGTGATTCATCCCAATGTCGGAAACGAATTTAATATTTGATACTCTCTATCCAGGTCTGCGCATTCGGATATTCAACTTATTCATAAAGCTTCTCTCGTGCGTCCTCTACTTAGTTCGAGTTTCTCTCGATGATCCCGAAACTTATGACTGGTACTCAACATTTTGTTAAAATAATGATTGATGTGTGTGCCTGTTTTTTATTAATACCAATTGTATAGCTCTTGCATTTACATGTTCACTGTCAATTTTATTTTCATCCATTTTGTTGAAACATAATGTGTTTGAAGTTGTTTTTACATAATCCTCTACTTGTTACACTTATTTGTTGCATGAGTGCTTACATTGTAACATAATTAATTCATTGGAGTTCCATTTGCAGTGTGATGATAAAATTTTAACTTGAAATTTTAGCTTGAAAGAACACTTGCATTAAGGTCTCTTATATGTACTGTGACACACTGGTGAACTTTCAGTGAATTAAGTGATTTCAATATGAGCTTTCATGATACAGCTAGGATTATTTCGGCGTTACTGTGGTGGCGTTGTTTGTTGTGAATATTCGGAGAATGCACCACTATCTTTTGAACTAATGTTACACTGGTTGTACTTTGTTACTCCGATTTGATTTTTTTTTTTCCCTCGTATCACTGTATTCCGCTATTATTTCTTATATTGTCACCAGATAATAATTACGTGTATGCTGACCCTTTTTTTTATCAAGAAACTGGATTAAATTTAAATGTTACTTATATATAAAATAATAAAATACAAACTTTTTGAACACAACAAAATAAGAAAAAAAGTATAATTACCTGTCGTTACTAGTTTGTTGTGGTTATCACTAAAGATTCTACATAATATTAAATTCCATTTATTTTATATTTTTTTATTTTATTTTATATTTTATATTTATACTACATTCCGGGTAATGTTACACCAGGATATTTTCGTTCAGTTATCATTGGCGATTACATACTTACATCACACAACGTTACATGTTCGTTATAACGGTTTATCGCAATTTTTTGTTTCAGCTCGACGAATGTGCACTGCGGTAATGGGACGACGGAACTGGACAGCGATGAATTCAGACAGAATCCTACTATTAAGTGGTGCGTACCATTACTTATTTATGGAAACAAAAATACAAGTAAAACTTTGTTGAACTTTGCTTTTATCTCGTAAATTGTATGTACTTTATGATCTCATAGTGGACCCAAACATTAATGGAAAATTGATTTCACTTTGTATCTTCACGGAACATTTATTTTTCATGGTGACATACGAATGACCCCAGCCACAAATAAATTTATCATACATACATACATACTGTATTTGTTTAAAAATATTATTCAGGACCTTGCTAAATGCAGATCACAGTATCCCTAGAATAGAAATGTAGCAGTGCCGTTGTACCCATTATATTACCATAATGCATATATTCCTATTATGGCAACAGCTTTGTTGAGCTTCATTTTGTGGAAAATCAGTGTCAAAAGCACCATCGAAAATCCTCATTAGGATTTGTTTTAATTGCTGTAACTGAAGCATCCACTGAAGTTTACTTCAGACTACTGTCGCCATAAATTGACCTAATCCCAACACAAATTACCGCTTCTGTGTTGTAGAATGAAGCCAAGAACAAGTCAGTCCATTTTCGGTCAGTTTTAGGTATCAGTTTGACCGGAATGTACACGGTACATTAATGCATCCTTTGTTTGCCCCTAGTGTCTCATTTCTCCGATGCCTGTGGGGACGTCATTTTGGCCATAAGAAAACCCGAAAACGGGACAATTTCAATCACCCTTTGGACTTGTCCTCCCATGGGTCCAGCAATGTTCGTACTGATAGCAAAGACACTGTCACAAATGTACATTAATCTTAAACTGATATCCGTTGGTCGAGAATATGGTTGTGAATAGTACACACACTGTTATAGATATGTTCTTTGGATGCTCCATTATAGACTCTTGGTTTTAACACAAATTAGGTTTCGGAGGCTGCAAAGTGGATTAGTTTGAAAATCGGAGAGCAGATTTTGGAACCTAAGGTCACTGGAGTCCCATCTTTTGGCCGCTGATATCAAATGTTATTTTATTTGCTGTATACGCATAACTTCAGCAAGAGATACTAAAACAAAATGCTTCAGATGACATTGTTTACGTTTTTGAATAAATCTTACCAAAACAGGGGGTTGAAGGTTATGAATTATATTGGTACAGTAACAATCTCTTGTGTGGACCGTCCAAAATTAAGGTTCAGAACACAAGGAGTTCGAACACTGGAAAAAGTGCATACATGGATTATAGATGAAAACATTAAGAATCCTCAATATTTATTTTTGGTAAGATTAACTCAACAACATAAATAAACTAAATGACCAAAAGAATATTGCAATAGAAAGACGCCCACTGGAATCTGGTTACATCCCACTGGCACTCACTCGATGGATGCTATTGTTAGCATTAATCTGTCCGACAAGAAAATTGCATAAATTACAAAACGAGCAATGAGTTTCTGAGGATGCTGTCTAATTACATATAATTGCCTGTGCTATTAATGTTTTTCCTGTAGATGTTCATTTTGTTGGAATTTTTTAAAATGCCGGTATACGTTTTGCGTCTTCAGTGAATGTCGTAGCCTTTTGACGGTTCCCATCACCGCCTTCCAAACCACCCTTTGAAGCTTTGATCAAAACAGAATTTTTCCTTGTTGTTCTCTATTGAAATGCGACTTAAAATCAATCAGTCTGTGAAACGACTAGAATTTTCTTTCCGCCTGTTTTTTTCCTAGCTTTTACGTTTAATTTCTCTGTTATATTGTATCATACATTTTTAAAATACATTGTTGACATTTATCTTTCAGGAACTTGATATTTTGGGTCAACAGAAATACATGGCTGTGGGCCATACAAGTCAGTGTGGCTATTATAAGTCTCAGCGAGACATTGCTACTCACCTACCTGGGCTACAAGGTAAGCTCATTTGACCAAATTATTGACCTGTCGTCCATTAGTGCAAAGAAATAGTTGATGTTCTAATAGCCTGAATGTTTTACTTTTTCGATAATTTAGTGATGGCGGAAGGATGTACAAACGAGTAGAAGCGTAATAATCAAAGCAAAAATAAAGAGACGAAGTTGCAAAATGTTTACATAGACCAAACTATATTAGAACGATGTTGATCCTATTAATAAGTTGCCGGGAAGCCCATACAAATATTCCATGTAATTAAAGAATGCAAGAAGCTTATTTGACAACCAAGCCAGCTTTATTTAGAAACACAAGATCTCTTCTAAACCGCAGTATTAGTGTAATTGCTGGTGAATGATACCTTTTATGGATTGTACGTAATCATTTTACGTTTTGCTATTATTGGATCATTCTAAAATAAATTAACGGTTGCCTTGGTAATTGACAAACATACAACTGTCGTGTTGAGAATAAACGAGTTTTTCAATAGAATTCTGTTGATAGACAAGTTAGAGATTTATTTTCCGTCATTATTGGATTCAGAATCGGCTTCTCCTGTAGTTGAATTGATCGGGAGGGCCAGTCACTGACATTAGTCTTTCCCATGATTAAACATTTAGACCCATTGTAAAGTTAATCTGTGAATCGCCACCTTTCTAACTACATTGTCTGTAGGACCTTTACAACAGCAGTGCCTCTACCCAAACCAACAACATTTGAACATTGCATTGCAAGCAAGAGTGATCCTAAAAACTACAGCAAACAAATTTTTTTACGATAACACCGGGACTGAAAGCCCAAATACCAGCGTGAAGTTCAATCATGTACATATTGTTTGTGAATAATCCAGCGATTAACACGCAACCAAGCCATTTCCTTATTGCACCGCTATCTCTTTGATTGGGAAATTGAACAGATATGTAAAGTTGCCCTTCACTTCTGAGTACGCTCCATTAATAGAATTGTCCTCGCTAGCATGGATCAGTCCGATATCGGACCATGCAATCAGGCGTCTATGTCTCCGGGGAATTGACCGCGACGCAAGCTTCCAATTTGCTTGATGACAGGTATAGCATAAACCTTAAAGGTAAAGGTTAGAGACATCCTGCTATCAGTTTCGAAAAGGATTTATATCTTCAGAGACACCTTTGATAAAAATCCGTGTTGAAAGGCGGTGTAAGTAGGTAGAGGACATGTAAAATTTGCTTTGACACAAAGAGGAGATAAAGTTAGTGGACTGTCAGAGTTATCAGCTTCATCAGCTTATATTACTAGGTTAATATATGAAGCTTCGAAGGATGATTTTAAGTGAATTGTTCACTCCTTGACAGAATTTCAGATGCTATCTTTGACGAAAGGACGATGAACTTCAACTTAGCTTGATCTAATGTTCAAACCGACCTTTAAAGGCTGTACAAAGTGTGGCGTGAAGCCCACATTAAATGTAACACAACTCAGGCTACCATAGTTCCTTCTCTTTCTCTCTCCATATGAAATAAGATGCCAGTGTTGTGCTTATTTCAAGACTTGAATGCGAAATTTATACTTATACTTTCAGGGTAACATTCTCCAACAGATCCTGGCACCAACGTTTTTGTTAGAAATTCTCAACACAGTTCCCTTCATAATCACCGTAAGTATGCATTTATTTTTCATTTTCATTTTATCATTTATTTTTATTTATCATCATCAGCATCAGCATCAGCATCATCGTCAACATCATATTCATCATCAACAACAACAGTATTTTGTTGCCTGCACAATTCCAGTCACGGCCACCAAGGGAACATCAGTGTTTATGTTTAAGTACACATTGCCAAATTATATAACTCATTTTTGGACTAATGCATTATCATATATCATGTTACACAGCTTCCTTGTCACATTTCTTTCTGAGTCAAATCATCATCAAGCTGACTTGAAACGTTTCTTCGGTTACAACTTGACAAACTACCCAAGGGCAGTGGAGGTCTTAATAATGTTCGCCTGTCGTAAAGAAATTTGATTATTCGTTGGTTATTAGTCTGGATGCAAGAAAAACTACGTTTTTCTGATTATTTGAATCCGAATCAGCTTCTTATGAAGGTCACTTGATGAGGCGATCGTCATTGACATTATTCTAGGTCGTGATTAAACATTTAGATCGCCGCTGAAGTTAATCAGTTTCACCCAGTTTTCTTACGAAGCAGTCTTAAAGCTTCCTCCGCATGCAATGGAACTTGCACTCTTAGCATAATAGCGGAAACTGAGAACTGGATTCGATTGTATTATTCACTTAAAAATGGGAGTAAAGAAATGAGTGTTTTCAGCTGCCGTTACAATTTTGCGGCAGCAGCAGCAACAACGACGGAATTTAGAATGAAAGTCACAATTACCTCACTGACAAGCAAATACAGAAAATCATTTACAACATATTTTATATTTTCCACAGATTTTCAAAGAGATAAAACAAGAAAATTGTCGGTCAGTTTTTATGTCCATTTGTATGTTGGTGGGTGGGATTGGATACGAATTTGATTACTATTGAGCTGGGGACATATGACCAGAGAATTCCAGTTGTAAGACGAGTGGAGGTCACTGGATCAGATTGATGAAGCAAGTTAACACTGTTACTTTGCTCCCTAATACAATCCAGGAGGAAAATGTAGTTTTCTGGTTCAGTGGTGACCTGGAAATGGACGTAATTGTAGTAAGGCCTAAAACAGAGGATTCCAAACGTATGTTCGTAGTTCGTTGTTAATTGAAAAGGACGGCTTAAAGAAACAAGGGACATTTTGTTTTGGGCAAAATTCTGGATATATCCCTTTTCGTTGCATTTCCGACCGGCACTAAAAAATCTTTTACCTCTTCCAGACGATTTGTTAATTTTTGCTCTTCCAGGCTAATTTGTTTATTTTTCAAGGAAGTTCGTTTCCTTCTCGGACTCTTTAAGAGGCACTACCAAGATACTTACCACCTACTTATTGTCGTATTAACAGGGATTCGCATCTTTTGTGTGGAGATTAAATCGACGGTAGTCTGATACGGATATCGTTGCAAAACGGCAATATCAGGTGCGGAATAAATTATCGCTAATTGGTCGTGATGGCGGCAGGTAAATCAGGATGTGACATTTTCGCATTTGTGTCGCTCGTCTTGGCGATGAATAACGGACCGTATTTTCCGTACGTAGGCAGGAAATTAGTTTCTTTACTTGCTCTATCAGCATCAAACACAGCTCCAGGCTGACAAAACAGGACAGTCATCCAACCTGGCATGTCGATGAAGCAGCTAAACCTTTTCAAAGCAAAGAATTCATCTCTCGAACGTTTTCAGCATTCGTAACATCAATGATGACCTTAAAAATACTGTTGAATTGGTCCATGTATTTCACGAATATATTGCGTTCTACTACATGTATTGTAGTGCTAGAAAAATAAATTAACGAAAGATGAGCAATATCATCAATCGTATTCCCTCAAATCAAGGCACAACCCCACCCCTTGCACCTTTTGGAACCATAGATTATTTAATGATGCAGTGTTGAATTTACAAAAAGTATGCTTAACTCACTTTTAATTACTTTCTTTGCCAATGAGATTATTTTTTCTATGTTCGCACTACATTAAATGGAGTAATACTGGTAGCCAAATAAACATAAAAACATTAAACTTGGTAGTTTAACAACTTTAATCATAGCAACCCTTCAAAAATTGGTCTTGACACAAGGCATCATAACTAGACGGAATACGACGGTATTTAAACATCAGTGTCCCATGGTCACCACCTTTCATATGCAAAAACGAAAATAATTCCGAAAAGTAATTTAAAATAAGACAAAAATAATGTGTAAGGTGATACCTTCAAGGCATAAAGTCTGATATGTATATATTCGTGTACATTAACCTTTTAATGCGCAAGAGAATTCTCATTCGACTCTAGTACAGTCACATCCCATCCAACTTAATCCCACACCATAGTATCTGACTAAACACACTCAACTTGCATTTGAAAACCCCGCCAGTCTTATCTCTAGTGTCATTAA
>JBCAUI010229527.1:0-16505 GCA_038406195.1 Haplosyllis anthogorgicola
GTGTGTGTGTGTGTGTGTGTGTGTGTGTGTGTGTGTGTGTGTGTGTGTGTGTGTGTGTGTGTGTGTGTGTGTGAGTGAGTGAGTGAGTGAGTGAGTGAGTGAGTGAGTGAGTGAGAGAGTACAGGTTATAACTTTTCAACCACTTGACCCAAAAACTTTATTTTTGTTATGGTGGTACAGCTTGATAATATTTACATTGAGTATCAAGGTTGGATTAAGTTCAAGGTCACATGAATAAAATCACGTCCTACTATTTGTGAACAATACTCGAGGTCAAGGTCAAAATAGGTTAAGGCCATTTCAAGTTCAAAATCACTTGAAGGTAAACCTTTTCCATCAGTTAGGCACACTGGCTACATGTGAATTTCTTTAAATTTATTACATTAAAATAATTCAATGCTTTTCTCTTCAGTTTACACGACATAAATGTCAAAAGTGTGGGAGGAAGAAAATCAAATATGAAGCCATTAATTTGCTGGCATATAATAAACAATAGACTCGTGTTCAATCACCATTACCCCCAAATGAACTACAATAAAATCTTCCTGTCGGTTTATCAACCTCACTTGGGACATGAAACTGTGATAACGCTGACTCCATTGAACCCCTTACTTATGCACATACAAGTGCAGCTGGAAATGTTGAAAGTGATGTGGCACATGAGATTTATCATATAAATAGACTCAAACAAAATTTTAAACAATGAAGCTAACACCACACTATTTTCCGTTCTCATTAATCGTCTGAGGCAAATTCCATTGTTCCGATTTCAACATTCTTTCTTGGCCGTGGGTTTGATAAATGGTATGTGACAACGAAAACTTTTCAGACCGTCGTTTGAGACCATATTAATATTTTGCACTTTCTTTGGGAAGTTAACAATTGTTATCAGAACTCCTAACAAAGGGTATGTCGTTCACTTTCTACTAGCGCCTCTTCACAAATTCTTGGAAAAATATCTCCCGTACTAGAGATGTGTTTAAATGCCTGACTTTGAAACCCAGCGGCAGAGTCACCTCTAAACCCAAAACAGGGGTACCAGTTGCTCCACATTCAGTTTACGGTTGCACACTGGTCCCAGAGAAGGGATTACGACGGTCGAAGTTTGAGGTTACAGCAACAAAACTGTCCAGTTCTGCTATATACCGTTTTCATTTATTATGATATGAAATTAAAGTCAAAATTTAATTTGATAGATTCTATTTTCGAAGTTTCTGGTGGACTGAATGTAAGTTTTGTTTGTTCCTGAAGTCTAATCTCTCTTAATCGAAATCTATAGAAATATCTATTGAAACTGGTCGTTTTGGTGGTAGTCTTAACAGTTATGTTAAGAACTATAAGGAGAGAACATTAAGTCACTATTCTAAAAAGGGATTGCCCAATATCATTAATATTTACCCGAGGGTGTACTTATTCCGTAAAGGTTAACACGGTAAAATTAGAGTCTACGCGCCATCTGAGGAAAATTTAGCCAATCATTGATTTCACCATTTGTTTGGTTTAGGGGATCTGTTTTCAATTTTATTGATTCACAGTAAGGGGAGTAAATGTGTTACACTTGGAGAAAAGAATCCAAGAAGTTTTGGATTTGAAGCTCTGTGCGAACTGAGGATATCTTTAAAACTATGCAACACAGCGGTAATATCACATACATTTTGAAACATCAGAGGTTAGTGCTGTATTATTACTCGTATTAAAATCACTACATGAAACCCTTTTTCCCCAAAATTCTTCCAAATTAAGAAATGGTTCTTGAGCCGAGTTGGTAAAGAAATTTTTCATGGAGTGTAGAAGCTTTTCGAGAATCATGATGTTTTATTGCCATCATTTTTCTACCTGTCCTTATGCAGCTTATTATTTTGGAAAGGAACACAAAGACACACGAAGTATAAATACATTTTTTATTTAACTTAAGTCTTAACTAAGAGGCAGATTTCATATTTATCAATAGAGAATAAAATTCTTAGCTTGTAACAATACTTAATATTAAAGATTTATTGTATTTCCTTTTAAACGGATTAAAAGATTATTTCAATGGAACCAACACACCTTGTTCGCGATCTTGTTCACGCGATGATTTTTGTTTCGTTTTCCTGAGATAATAATTCTTAAGGAATGTAAATTATATGGTCGGAATTTTACAGAAGATAAATATGATGTACATTCTCGCATTATCAATAACTCAATTAATCTATCAGTCAATCAATCAATCAAGGTTCTTTCATTGTAATTGCTATGAAATTTTAATATTTATACATATTAATGCATATATCTCACATCATCATATCTCTAAAACATAATTGCAGATAGGAATTGACGAGTAAATTTGTGCTTGCTATTTTACAATGTAATAATACTGCTCATTAAAATATGAGCTTACAATTTTATATACTAAAGATATAACATTTATGCGCCTGCACACGAGTTTAAACGAGGGTTACACCCCTCCGACACCTTTTTAAGTACAAGTCATACTACGTAAGCAGGGATACTTCCCTTTACAATTTGACCTCAATAAACAATTCTGGAAACAGTTCCAAACAGGGATACTTCCCTTCGCAGTTTGACAATTCTGGAAACAGTTCCACTTCAACAAACAATTAAGGTGTAATTCTACATAAGCAGGGATACTTCCCTTTCCAATAAAACCATATTAAACAAACCAAGAGACAGGTCCAATTGAACGAACATTTATGGTGTAATTTCTATTTACTGATGTTAAATATTAACAACAAGCTAACAGACTCAGACAGAGAAGTCCTGCTCAGTGTCGCATTTGGTAGCAACAATGTTGTCGTCACACTAAACGGAACTTCGCGATCTGGATTTGTCTATTTTAATTAACTTCCATTTGGCACTAGTGCTGAGTGTTAGTATACTAATATATAGACGGTTCTTCCTAAGCGAAGTGTATAATAATAACATTAATTTCACCAACGTTTACCTTCTCCATCCACCATCAATGAACATATAAATAAAGCTGCAATCAGCTTATTATTGATTTATAGCTCTATCACATTCAACCCAAAGGCAAAACCCACAAACTATTGCTGGATGGCAAATCATCCAGTTTTGCATAGTTTTTTTCTCCTTAGTAAATTGAACGAATCCGCTCTTGAAATTTAATTAATTTTGCAAACAATAAAATTTTACACTCTATATTTCAGTCAAATATATAGGCAATGCGTAAATTTCTATTGCTTTCAAAATAGAGACATTGCATCCTCTGAGTATGGTGGAGAGGGAATTCAAACTCCGGTGAGAACCTGTTCATACAATAGTTTATATACAATATCATAGAAAATACAATGCATTTCTGTATTCTGAGCTTAATAGTTTATGATAAAGCAATAAATTGTCTTCAATAAGTATTGCATTAGATGATAATCTATCAGCACCAGTTACATGCAATTGTTTCAATGCTAAACAGGTTAAAACGTACAACCTTCATGGCTTACTCTCTATACATGTATACATATTATTGCCCAGTTTCCAATAAATCACAATGAACATCAAGACATGTATGTTTAAGACAACACTTTTAAAAATAAAATCATTAAAGCAGATTACTAATGAGCATTAAACCAGAGCAGACATTAACCACAAAATTTGTCAATACAGTCAGTTAAGCTTAAAACGTATACGTGAGGCAACTCCATAAACCATAAATATAACCAAAGGATACCCATGACGTCCATCAAAAGCACAGTACATTAGTAGCAACAACTTAGAAACTAATATAGTCTACTTGTCATCCCGTTTCCAACCGGTAGATTACAACAAAACATTTTATAAAACCACAAAATCAGCAACATCAAGAGATTGTTAACATTGAAATAAATATCATGACATGATAGAAACTTTGTTACATAACAAGAAAAACATATCAATTGCGAACGGTGTTATTTGGAAAGACAGTGCCGTGAATTGTCTATGAACTGATACAATATTCTCGGAATGTTAATTTCTGTTACTTGAGTACATGAACAATGTACACCCTGTATCCGACATACTCTTTGGTACCACATACACTGTCACAACCTAGGTTAATAATATTGAAAGACGGTACGAAACCAATCTTGTCACCCATTAACAATTTTTTGTACTGTGCATAGAAATTGTACAATGCATTCTTCTCCTCAGCCGTTGCAAAATGCCTTCTTTGAAATCCAATCTGGAAGCCCTCCATCATATTCATGTCCAATGAGACAACTTTGTCAGGGACTGTGTCTCACTTCATCTGGAAGCAAATGGAGTGTACATCAATTCACTATCACCTCACATGTGTCAGTTTGTCATCATCTTGGCAAATTCTACAAGAATAAAATAACAAATTTGATTCAATTAAAATTCTGGGTTCATAACCTCCTGTACACAGGAAAGAGTATTTTATTTTGTTTGTTTCATGTTTGTTTTGGTAGACCATCATTTGTTAAGATTAAAATCTTCTGGGTTTTACCAATCCTAACTATTTTCATGCTGTGCTGTGAAAGGCACCAATAGCACAGCATAGTGTTCTTATGTTCTCAAACGTTGTCGAATTAACAGAAATTTTCCGAGCTGCTCTGGGCCATAAAAAACAATGTGTTCAAAACTGAACACATTAGTAAAATTAAATTTCCAATTGTTTGAGTTCTGAGCAATCCTTGATCTGACATGTAAAATAAACTACTGTTATCGAAGAAGTTAAAGGTATTGAAATTATTGATCCTCAATGGCCCGTCATTTCCTGATATGATCCGAGGAATTGAACGTGTTATTATTCTGCTACAGAAGTGACCTATTTCCACTATAATTTCACACAGGAGAATTTTTGTCGGGAGGGGTTCCGCATATTCAGATTACATCCTGCTCCAAAGCTCCGTTTAACCAATCAATAATTTTGCCATTGGGTCAAATTGCTTTATCTCAATTTTCTTTCCGTATATTGATTGGAACTGATACAATTTGGAAGACGTTACATAGTACAACTTCACATATTTTAGGACTCTTGGTAGGTTTTCTGTAAAACTAATTATGATCTGTGGAATCTGTGTAGTGTCTTCGAGCCGCATTTATTATTTCTTTATACACGCTTCAATCTCATTCATCCAATTGTAACCAAGGAAACATTAATTTAAATTCTATCTATACTGTAGTACTAAAAGTTCAGCATCACTACAAACAGATATATTCCTGTAAGGGTCGGATGAACCAATCATAAGGACAAATGAAGCCAAGCAACCAATTGGAAAGCACAGAAGTTGTTTTTGACGTACCATTTATCTTAACCCCGAACTTATTGCGATTTTATGAAAGTTACAAAATAAGTAAACAGTAAAGCTATCGATCTGAAAACCAATATATTCTTGTTATCACATAATGTTGTGCTCTGACTACACAAACAAGACAGCACAGAGGTTTACATGTATTTCACTATTAAAGCCTGGCAAGAAAGGCATAAAAACACCGGTAAACTTTCTAACTACCTAATGTAGGAGAAACACTCCTACACGTTATTCCATGTAAATATGGTTTCAAAAAGTCTTTCGTTTAGATATGCTTGCGACGTTCTGAAGGTAATGTTTTACAACAGTCTTCCTTTTTCCCTTTCTCATTTTAAAAGTGCGTCAGTCTTTGATACCGTCTTACATGTACCATACAGGAATAAAAGGAAGATGTTTGCTTCCTACAACACAGGAGACTTTTACGCTTTGACACTGTGTAGCTCCATCATTAGATACAGGGATAGTAATTAAGCTATTTTATATTTTCAAAACTTTCTTTTAATTCCGAGAGACACAAACAATTTATTTCTTGTGTGCAGAATGAAAGTGTATCGGCAATATCTTCTTTGAATAAAAATATTGAAATAATGCTGTCTATTTCGAACTGATGTGATTTTATCCTTTACAAGGTCTTAATCCTGCACAAGGGGTTTTCATCAAAATTCAACAAAAGAAAACTCGCTTGGCGATTTGACCAGGATGAGGACAGATATACTTTTAAACTTTTCAACATTAGAAAAATGTAAAGTTGTACCATTTCCCCTCACATGTATCTAATCCTGCTTAAAACACTTATGTATTATAGATAATCTATCAAAAATATGTGAATGTACATAATAAACTCGTACTAAGAATATTCCACTTTGATTTCCTTATCACAAAGTACAGGGAAAAGATAAGCCCTTCTCTGTAGCTTTTTAGTTCCATTTTCCCTACCCGAATATTAGATTGCACAAGGAAAACTAAATGTCTGTCATCAACATGCTAAAATGGGAACACTGCAGTATCTAATGTATGATATAATGCGGAGATTTGATCTCAGGATGGAAGACTTAATTCCATTGATGGCTCGAAGCATTTACAACAAACTGCTTCTGCGGAATCTTTAAATCCTACCAAGACTCAGACACATTTCAATATTGTAAAATTAGTATTTCTGTTTATTTTTTCGAAGACTTTTCATAATTTACAAACGCCACTTTATTTTTCCACAGCAGAACAGAAATTTAAAAATAAAAATGAATTTAAGTGATATGTTTCAAAGTTGTGAAATCGAGAACAATGGAGGCTTAATACCAGCCCTTCTTCAGCTTAGATAATTCCATCGTTTCTTACTATGAAAGTTCCCATTTTACTGCCATTTATACGACGTGCCTTTGATATTGGTATTTTATTGTTTCAAAATTGGAACTCAACGGAAAATATCTTTTTAGTTGCTTGTGTACATTGTGACAGTTAGTTATTGTACCTGCCATTCAAATAAGTTGAAGTCGTGTACTTTCCGTGGGAAACGTTAAGAAGTTAGCTTACCTTCATAATTTAACTGTCCATCACCATCTATATCTGCTTCTTTCATCATTTCATCTACTTCTTGATCGGTCAATTTTTCGCCCAGATTTGTCATGACATGACGTAGTTCAGCTGCATTTATCAGACCGTTTCCGTCTTTGTCGAACACCCTGTGATTAGCAAATAGAAAATATTGTTTGTTACGGAACGTTCTGAAACAAGGGTTATGTATGTATCTGTGTGTTATGTGGGATTTTGCTAATCTATAACGTTCCTCACTAGTAAAAAGTAAAGCATCAAAAGAAGCAAACATCTCTTTTGAAATCTAGATAAGGTCTCCTTTAAACCTGCCAAAAACACGAACCATCCTCCAATAAACAGGCAATGAAAGAGGCTTTGATTTCACTTTCTGGACTTTACATGTTCGTGATACTCAGAGCCCTTTGTTTCAAAAGACGTACCTTTCAAAAAGGGAGTTTCTTTTCCTAATGCAGAAAACTATGGGTGAATGGTCGTGAAACTAGGGAGTAAATAACCGTCACATTTTCGTGTATTGAGGTAACAGACATACCTGAAGGCTAATCTCACTTCCTGCTCAAGATCTGTCTCCACGAACTTCTTTGCCATCAACAGAAGAAACTCGGAGAAATCTATCGTTCCACTTCCTGTACAAAAAATGTGTGAAATGTAAGTCTCACAAATTAGCTCCATATATTTAAATTTGTGTACCAAGGAAACAAAGGTTTTTATCTGAGTGATCGACCATGGAGGGTCCTAGCTTGTCTGAATGGTAATTAAGCCATTGAAAGGCGCTTGTAAAATCATAGCTTCCCCGAAAATTTTTGTTTTGCCTTACATACTTAATTCTAAGGTGTATTTTCTATTGAAACTACAAAAGAATTTCAGCTCACATAAGGTCCTTACTCTCGAGTTGTTGGCCATGAACGTTAATTAAATTGTAAACATAATGCATCACTTACCGTCAATGTCCACTTCATTGATGATGTGCACAAGTTCGGTTTCAGTTGGATTTTCTCCCAAGGTTCTCATTACTTCTCCCAATTCTTTCGTTGTGATCACTCCATCGCCGTTTTTGTCAAACATAGAAAATGCCTCACCAAACTCTGAAACAAGAAACAGAGCTCTCGTATTTTAGCTTAAAAGTTTCTGCGGAAAAACATCGATTAAATTGAAAGAGATAATTGTAACAGATGAGTTGTGGAACTATCTACGAGTAAAACATTTCCATAAATTCCACGTGCGGTTCAGTTATGCACAATATGCACTGCGCTGCATATGCTGTGCTCCAACAACACAGCTTGAATTTTTACTGTAAACAACCTGACAAAATAAGTACATATTGAGAAATGCATTGATCTACTATTTACGCCCTACAACTATTATCTAGGCATTAGCACATATCATAATTAAAGCAAAATGCGTCATTTCGGAAGATGCTAAGTAATGTGCTAGCATACCACTGACAGCAATCCTGGTGAAATATTACAGGCGTAACTAATAGTAGGTGTAATGGCAATATTTCACTAATATACCATTTATCATACATGCTGTACATAGGAATATTGTCTTTTACACCGGAAGTTCAAAAATAGGTACTGTCATAACCAAAGGTTGTTTAGTATTAGTAATTCTTGTTCGGATAAAGAACTTAATCTGTACGGGTTGAAACGTAATGGCTGCATTTACGTAATATTTTAAGATTCACATTAATGCAATGAGACAAACTCCTTTCACTTTGTAAAGCATACGAAAGCTGTAGTTTTGAGTTAGTTGAAACCTTTTCTATTTCCTTGCAAGCGTAAAGCAGTTCATTCTTCCGCGATGAGTCACAGTTAGACTTTGTTATATTTAACTTCCCTACAATTTGACGTCATTTATAGGCCTCATTTTATATTCGGATTTTACCATTTAAGGCCTGACGGTATTTCCTTCTGTGTCGTCAGTAGTAAATGGCAGGAATTTAATCGGAAGTTTCTTAATGTTAACTGTAAGTTAGTAATCGTGCTATCTTATTTCACAGTAGCTATTATGTGTTTTGTTTTAATTAAATATAACAAATATTCAATTTCACGCCACGCTAAATATAGTAGTGTGACATTTTACTTTGGATTTTTAAGAACAATTATGGTGTTTTATAAAAATTAGATGACTAACATCAACAGAATGATAAATTTCAGTTTCCTTAAAGTGGGAATGTGTTTTGTTTTCTTTTTCATTATTTTTATCATTTATTATTTTTGTGTTCATGTTTTGTTGCAAATGGCATTTCCGAAAAAAGGAAAGCCAGCAGGACAAGTCGGCCAAACATGAAACCTTTTAGTCCAATCACTCTTGAATCAATTCGGTCAAGAGGAATGCTGCGTATTTCTTGTGCCCAGAAATGGGCACTTTATCGTGACGTGATTCTGAACATCAAAAAGCATTCTTGGCTCTCGCCCATTGACTTAGATAAACTAAAAACTTATCCATCTCACTGACGCTGTTGTTGCCAGTTCATGATTATGTGTACCCCTGGACTCAGCGGTTAAAGAGTACTTGTGTTTCCCTTTTCAACATGCTAATCAACAATCAAAAGCAAAGCTAACAGCATAAACCTGACATGCAATGCAACTTAAGTTTCTTCTGTGGTTGAAGTCAATAGCTGACAATGACATAATCAAAGGCCTTGTACTTCAGTAACGATACATACATCTGTCAAGCGACGAATGTCATTATGGCTCATATTCGGAAACGGAGAATCTGTTTTCGTTTGTCCTTTATTCTCACTACAGCTAAATATAGACTGTTTTCATGACGGAGACGGAAACCGCACTTTCTATTCCTTGTCTAGACTATTGATATTAATACTTCTTTCCATGCACAATACAATTTTGCAAGGTAAAATGTAATTGAGATGAGAGCTTCAATATGGTTTCAATTTCAATTTTGATTCCACATTAGAATAATAGTGAGGTGAATTGCAGGATAAGTATACAGTCTTCCATTCAGGATTTACTAATTAATTTGTTTGAATTGCATGCACTGAGCAGAAAATACGAAAAACAAAGGTGAATCAATTTAAGAACAATAGATATTCAAGGTGCTTTGTTGTAAATGCAACATATTTCTACTCATGTTACAAGAAATTTCTTTTTGCAAGAAGTAATTGGCAAGGCGAGTCTTCGGCCCCTCTACCGCCTTCCCCAGCCCCTCCCCACTATGTATTTACCAGTTGTGCTAAGGTCACAAACATCTACGTAGAGTTTGAAACATTAAATTCAACTGTTATGTTGTCAAATACCCAACTCCATTTCCATGCTAACTTTGCGTTGTTGGAAAAATTAGCATCGCCCAGCTTACTGTTGTATGTGACGAAATCTTCATATTTAGAGTAAAACTAAAATTTATCAAATGAAGTAAACTATATACATTTAATTTGATCCTGAGATTTCACGACAGACGCATGCTGATGCCTGGGCTCAATTAGTTTATCACGTCCGTACTGAAACACGTAATTCCATACTCTACTCACCACAGATTTGTTCTTCGGTTAGTTGTTCAACTTGGAAAGAGCTGCATGGTGTCATGGTTCTCTCCAATGATGACATGGATGCATGGTGATCCCTGAAGGCCGGTTTCTTTGGCTTGTGAATCCTTCCTAACAAACCCATACTGACAGATCGTGGTAACCGCGATGTTAGTTTCCACGATAAGGGCACTTGATGGTGTTCTCTTTTACTGCTGTTAGTTCCTATCTGGCCAGTGTTGTCCCTTCTAAAAAGAAGGCCCTTAAT
This sequence comes from Haplosyllis anthogorgicola, assembly GCA_038406195.1. Lineage (NCBI taxonomy): Eukaryota > Metazoa > Annelida > Polychaeta > Phyllodocida > Syllidae > Haplosyllis > Haplosyllis anthogorgicola. The sequence goes on from JBCAUI010229527.1 coordinate 10,571, forward strand.
AGTTCGGAACTGATTTCTGATTTTCGTTATTCCGTCGATGTCTTGAGAAAGCACTTCCCCAAAAGTACCGTATACTGGCTACGTATACGCTTACTCTATTATGGTTCAGTGTACTGTCATCTACTTGTGACATCAACTTACTTCACGTTCAGAACCATCGTGGTTATCAATACTTTCCTGTTGCTGCTTGTGGTTAGTGTCCGTGATAAAATAGCAACAGAGTCCAATGTCAAGTGCTTTTATATCAGAATCACTACGTGGTGGAGCGGCCATATCATAATAAGACGTAGGCTCCTTTATCAACATGCAGCGCTAATAGAAAATGGTTTGCTCTGCAGGCAGTGATGATCGTCGAACATTTAGGGAAATGTCATGGAAAACTGAAAATAAAAGATACTCTGATTCTGAGAGTTTCTTTGCAAGAAAATGTTTCTGTAAGTAGGAACACTATATTTTACGCAATTAATTGCTAACTTGCTAAAAAAAAAAAGTGTTTCAGTCCATAATGGTCGATCATTAATGAGAAAATCATTGAAACATATTTTATCTGAGATAAGACTGAAAACGAAAATGACATTTTGAAAGAACAGAGAAAAACACGTAAATAGTCGTTTTATCTTTGCAGAAACCGAAACGTGAGACGAACAGTATAATTAACATGCATACTTTCACTAAAAGAAACAAAAATGAATTTACAGTTCGTATTTACATTACACCCGAAAATAAGAACGCACGCTGATAGAAGATAGATAAACAACTCCTGGAACTATCATTAATAAGGGAAAGAAAAAGGAATTTTTGCATAAAAGTAAAGCAAAAAGAATGAAATCGGACGAATTTTGGAACAAATGAAATTGATGCTGTGCCCGTATGAAAAGCTCAGCACTTGTCCAACGTGGGCCAATTTAATCTTACGCTGGACCTGTTATCTTGCAGCATCAGTTTCTAAATATTTTAGCTATTATTGTTCCTCTGGGTTGTTTTTTTTTTGCTGTATAATTTGCCTCGGAAAGTGAAGACCATGTAGACCATCCCTTTAAGAAAAAACACCCTATTTTTCTTACGATCAATATTCAACAGCTTATGGTCCTAATAGCTTCTTGCTGACGATGCTGCGTCAATTAGGGATCTGCACAGCGGGACGTGGATGTGGGCATACAAGTCTTCCATTAGTCTCTTATTTACAGGCATTATGATTGGCTCAGGGGACCCAATGTCATTTCCTGAAGTGTAGATTACTAGGAAAGAGTGGAAGGTGACACTTAGATTGTACAAATATGGAAATGGTTGATTATGATGTCATGTCAGCACTGAATACGTTGGGTAAATAAGACAGTGTTTAACCTCTAAACACATAAGAACAAGTAAATTGCTTTGATGCAGTATTGTATTGTAATTGACCCAAAAGAATTAAAGAGGTTTTTCTTAATGTTGTGTAATTTGTGTGCGTGTGTGTCTGTGTCTCCTATATATATAAAAAACAACTTCAAATAGTTTCTTCATTGAAGAAGTTTCTCTGAACAGAATGGGGACCAGCCATGATGAATTCACTTATTTGGTTGTTGAAAGCTTTTGTCCAATCATAACGTCCGTGACTTATAAAATGGTTTCTTGTGATGCCCCAGCAATGAAAGGTGCTATTTTTAATGTTTCCACAGATTGTAATAACATACATTTATCAGCTTTAAAGTTTAGTAAATTCCAGACAGCCCACTTATACAACACATGACAGCATCAGAATACAAACTTACACTATTCTGATATTTTTCACATCTGAAACATTTCAATTATTTAAGTTGATAAATCAGATAGTGTTAACTAACCAAAATTAAAATTATTGAATTACACATTATTTTACAGTGGTTATGTTTAATTAGTTTGAAAAATTAGTATTGCATTTATATCATTTATATGATCCAAAAACATCATAATGTTTACACTTGGGCGAATTGCTTATTCACATTTGTACTGGTACAAGTTCAGTGCTGCTTTGTTCAACTAATTTGAATAAAAGATAATGTAACATCATTCGTATTATTAATTTGAAACAATGGAAGAACATGGAAGAGTGTACATTTTGTATTGGTATGCTGAATATATGAAATTACGCCTCTTGTGCATAACCTGCACACAAAAGCAATTACACCAACTGTTTATCCTTGAGTACTCAGAAAGCAATTATTATGATCATATTTCTTCACGATACCAGGAATGATGATGTGGGATGGAAACTAAACCTTTGGGAATACCAGCCGTTGGTCCTTGTTAATGAGTTTATTGCTATTTACCTATTATTTGGAAAAGAACGATTCCTGTTTCAGGAAATCAGGTGCTAAAGAAATAGGATATGCTTAATTGTTCATACTCAGCATCATACGAACAATGCATTACAGATTTTCAACCGGAAATGGGCAGTTTTAAATGGTATACATTAATAAAATCAGAATCATTTTCGAGAGAAATGAAGAAAAATCTACGTTATTACTTCCATTATGACCACGAACATTACAACAAGTACGAAAAAATGCTTTAAAAAAACAACGTGAACTTCCTTATTCTTTCGAATAAACAGACCAATACTTTCTGTTTATCACCAAGTATTTACAAAGGAGTCATATTGTGCTGTTTTTAGCCTTTCAAGTGCTCCCAGTATTTACCATCACATCTAGTTTTCCGTCTCACTTACTTTATTGGAAAGCTATTGTCTTTCGGTCACGTACTTGTATCTTTTTTTACCAACTTTAGACCATAACGAAGAATGTCTTTGTAAGGAAGTTAGTTTGGCTCCACTACATATATTATAGAGTAATATAGCAAATCCATGCTGTACTGAGAAGTCCTGACGTGATAGGTTTTCAGATAACGTTTGGTTTTCGCGCAAACGCATGTGCATCGCGAACTTCTGTTCTTTATGAGGATGAACGGCGAGCAAGAGAATCGTCAGACATACATGTGTGATTTGACCTCTTTATTGTCTCTGTCTGTCTGTCTGTCTGTGTGTGTGTGTGTGTGTGTGTGTGTGTGTGTGTGTGTGTGTGTCTCTTTCTCTCTCTTTCTCTCTCTCAACCTGAGAACTGGCTATTGTCATTTATTGTTAGTTTCCACGAGGCAGTCAGCGGGAAGGAAAATGAAAGACGGTTCTGTTTATGTCTGTCTGAGGAAGGTTTTGTACATCAACAAACCACTGAGAGGTCTTCCTGCATAAGCTAGTTACCACATACCTTACGAAGACCCTATCGGCGACAACAGAGACCCTCAACCTTCATTGTACCGAATGATAAATAGAATTTCGATGACAGGGCACCGTCATACAAGGTTCCTACACTCATTTCCCCTACAACAATTCATTTATATGTGTCCATCATCAACTGGAAAGAGGTGGAACCAGTCACTTTGTCAACTTCTGAGAGCACGCTATGAATTGCAACAATGTTATTGAAAGTTGATGCAAAGGATTCAAAAGTTGGGTCATTTCACTTATTTCATACTGATTGGAACCGTGAAATACAAATATTGCTTTTACTAAAGATGAAAACGTCATGTCGTTGTTACTCAGAGTTATTGCTCCAAACATGATCATTACAAATAAATTGCGAATAATGAATTTTCTATCAATTTGGGAATGTACAGAACAAAAAGAATTCCACACTGTGCTTTTGATGTGACATTGTTTCAAAAATGTTAGGAACTTCATGACTTGGTTCCGTAGGATAGCTTTCTGTAATTTCACCTTGTGTCTTTCACTTGTATGTTGTGTTGTAATATATTGCTCATAAAATGACGAAGCAGGAGGAAAAATTTCACCCTCTGATGTCCATCTGAGCTCGACTATCATATCTAAATGGAATTTGATTGCAACTCCACAGGCAATGAAGAAGGCAATTATAAAACACAAGTGGTAAAAATCTTTACACATTATTAGAAATAAAATATCAAAAGGACACACTGACATAATACTTTGTCCACACTTTGGTGGCACATAATGTCTCTGTCTGGGTGTACAAAGTCAACTCCATAATATAATGATTTTGTGAATGATCTATCAATCATCACCGATTCACCTTTGTTGACCCTTTGTGTATTCAGATGCACAAACATTTGAACAATTACATGTAAGTAACACTTCACGGCACAACACTTTCAACGGAAACAAAAGAATGAACGAGGGATGACCTGTCAGTGCACACAGCCTCATGCCATATTTACCATGTCCAACACTAAGATACCCTGTAATATTTTCCCAGAAAATGTCTAAAATAATCTGAAATGGTTTGACTCTACCCTGTGCAGCTCATTCATTCTTGACTTTAATCCGTCACAAAACAACAAAACCATCTTGTGAATACAGACCATAGTGGGGAATGAGGCTCAATAAAAACAATGCGCATTCAGATGACAGGCTGCTTCATTGTCTTTTGTCATTTTTCCTGATATCTTATATTTTTGTTTTTAAGAACTAGGTGGAACCCGTGCTTCACATGGTTATGGCAAGCCAGCATCTGCTCTCTGGGAATAACTTACAATTTAAATCCACAAATATGACCCATAAAATTAATGCATCTAAACTTTGAAGAGTAATATTTGATAAGTAGACATCATGGAGAGTTAGTCTTCATGTATATTATGCATGTTTTGTGATACAACGTGCATTATGAGATATATCTTAGAAAATGAGCTCAGAAATAGTCCAAAACAGGGTAAAATGTATCATAATTGAACAGGGCCTTTGCTGCACTGCTCCTTGGATCCTAATCTATTCCATAACCAAGTTTCAGAACTCTGACTACATTTTCCAGCAAAAAATCAAGAAAAAGTATCATATTTGGAAACCACTAATCATAAGACTTGAAACCACCACCATTGGATTTGGCATGCCTGAGTGGACTTTCAAGCCTTTTGGGGCACTTTTTCCCAGTCAAAATCAACATTTTCTGTTTTAGCCAGTTACAATTTTACATAGTTTGGGTCAAAGTAGCAGATGGATATGAAGTGACATATTTGGGTCAAAACTGCACATAGTTGGATTTGAAGCAATGCATTTGAGTCAAAACGGCAGATAGTTAGATTTGAAGTGACATATTTGGGTCAAAACTGCACACAGTTGGATTTGAAGTGATGCATTTGGGTCAAAACGGCCCATAGTTGGATTTGAAGTGACACATTTGAGTCAAAACTGCACATAGTTGGATTTGAAGTGACATGTTTGGGTCAAAACAGCCCATAGTTGGATTTGAGCTGACACATTTGGGTCAAAACTGCACACAGTTGGATTTGAAGTGATGCATTTTGGGTCAAAACTGCACATAGTTGGATTTGGAGTGACGCATTTGGTTCAAAACAGCCCATAGTTGGATTTGAAGTGATGTGTTTGGGTCAAAACAGCCCATAGTTGGATTTGAAGTGACGCATTTGGGTCAAAACTGCCCATAGTTGGATTTAAAGTGATGCATTTGGGTCAAAACTGCCCATAGTTGGATTTGGAGTGAGGCGTTTTGGTCAAAATGGCCCATAGTTGGATTTGAAGTGATGCGTTGGGGTCAAAACGGCCCATAGTTGGATTTGAAGTGACACATTCGGGTCAAAAAGGCAGATAGTTGTATTTGAAGTGACGCATTTGGGCCAAAATTGCACATAGTTGGATTTGAAGTGACATGTTTGGGTCAAAACGGCCCATAGTCAGATGAGATGTCACTTGTGAGTATGGACCCCCCCCCCACTACTTTGAGATGGTGACAGCAAAACTGCATTATTTTGACGTTGGAAAGGCTGAGAGGATCAGGTGTCAGAGGATCAGGTGTGGGGATGGAACCTCCCCCGTCACCCACGTGACAGATTTCGACTCTTAAAATTGTTAGTAGTACTAGGTGAAACCCGTGCTTTGCACGGTTAGGGCATGACAGCATATGTTAAAGAGCAGGCCGTCCGCATCCTCCCA
>JBCAUI010229638.1:0-16505 GCA_038406195.1 Haplosyllis anthogorgicola
GCATGGCTGTTAACTCTGTTCAAACTTGTTCACTCTTCCAGCGATAGACTCTTTAGCCGCCAGGATAATTCTCGTTTCTTGCATTAAACAAGTAGCTGACCTGGACATAGTTCATGAATATCTGCAAAGATACAAGAAGCAGTGAAGCCAACAAACTCACTTTTCAGCCTTCTTATATTGTCACGTATTGGCACAAATGATTGATTCCATAATCACGATATATCTGGCATTTCTGGCATGAAATATTTCATGCAAAGGGGGTCCTTATGATTATATGCATTTACGTTTTGGTGTAATCAAATTATTGGAAATCTTATCGTGGCAATGAAATCAATGGGGAAATTATATAGGTTACCTGGCACGTTTAACAGACTTGCATGCGAAATATTTGTAATGGAATTTGAGATTTACGATTTTTATTTACGATACACTTGACAACTGAAACGAATCGCCAATAAGGATGTCAGAAAAGCTTCTATTTGCAAAGTGTATGGTATGTTTGGTATGTATGTTAGATATGTATTTATCGTCGCTGGAAGTATAATCATGAAGTATATATAGCAATTTATGACAATTGCAAGTTGATGCAATATAAATAATATACCTCATAGGTCATGGGCGCAATACCCTATTATGTGCTTGTAACTAACAATAAAAAGATGGAATTATTTTGTCCGCTCAGATCGTTTTGTGTTGACAGAATTTCGTTCAGACGAAGGGAAATCCAATTTCCTTTCGTATTCTTTAAATAATTGATATCAATTATAGTATCATGGAAGTTATTTCATAATAACAGGGAAATTATGTTCATTGACACACTTTTAGATTGAGGTATATATTGTAAATAATACTGCTGTGTCATGTGCTTAGATTTATATGTCTAACATATGGTTGGACATTATGCAAATTTAGTCGAAATTTTTACCATTAATTTGATATATATTCCACGACCTGTCGTAATAAGTATTCGCCTCATTCAGTACGGTTGGTCATGAAACAATTATTCGCTAACCACATAACCATTACCAATTGGTGTAATTTATTGGCAATTCGGGCTCTTGTGGGCTGAAGACCAACAACCCCACATATCCTAGTGGACATCCCTCATTCAAGATTTATGCAGTGTCTTGGACATTTCTATTCTGTCCTCATTGTTGTGGGTTGAACATATTCTTAGGAGAGCCACTCAAGCTGTACTGAAGCTTTTACTGCAAATGGCACCGAGTCCCCGAGGGCTTAATGCTTTTGTTAAGAATCCTAAAGATTTGTGTTGTGAGCAAAAGTCAGAAAAGAACTATTGACAGGAAGAGAATTGTCACATGTTTTTACGTTAATGGTGATATTCATGTATCTGGTAGGAATCTAAATAATCATCGATTCCAGGCATGGCCACATGAGACACTGTCTTACCCCATTTGGAAATGCAACATCACCTGTCCTTTTGAAAAGGCAATTGCCAAAGACATCACCCACAATTACTAACATAATAGTTTAATTGGAACGGCGCATCACTGGTATGAATATTTCTTCGCGGAAAGATAAAGTGAGACATTCAAAATCCTGGATGAATAATCATAGGTATGAATTGAAAGGTAAGATTGTTAGAATTTTAAGAAATAACGAAATGATAGATCGTCATAACTAATACTTTTATGGAAAACAAAGGGTTAGCCTAACCTGTTTCCATTACATTGATACTCCTGTGGGTATGATACAGGTGAAGTTCAGTTTTCATATGTATAGATCTGTCTCGGAATTTAAACGTAAAGCTAAGCGGGTCTATCAATTCATCAAAGAGCATAAATGGGAGCGACATGTTAACAGGGCATTCAGTGTTGTTATGCTACCAATTACATTATGGTGCGTGACACGCAGGCACATTATGTCCATTTTAGACGTGGAGGCTTGTAAAATACCAGAGTGTCCCGCATTGGTCAAGCGAAACAAAAGTACCGGAGGTTTTTCACTTGGGATCAATAATACCTGATCAAACAAGGAGACCAGCTGTTACTCTCCTACTGAGAATATAACATAAATAATGATTATTGCATCATTTACAATCTAGCACAATTTACTATAGATAATGAAACTTTATTCTGTAATGAATGCGAAGTTACTGTTCACGCTGATATGTGGTTTAACAGCGTCGGGTATAATCCACGAGAACGAGAACGAAAGATTAGGATCGGGCCAATTATCCAGGTCCCATGCTGCGGAAATGGTAATTATACTAAAAATGTCTATTGTGAGTGATGTGTTTGCTCTAGTAATGCATTTATTCAGTCATCGCCAGACTAATAGCCCCACCAAGGAAACTAGAAGCTGCGTCTTTATTTTCTTAAACCAACTGGGTTTTTTTTAGGTTGCGGTCACCGCCGGAAGTTTACAGCTCTGTTACAGGGGTTGATTATTATTTCTTTTGTGCGTGTCAGTCTCTTACAATCATTAAGACCGGTTTGCGCACGGTTGATTGTTTTTCTGTTTATGGAAAATTTATATTCTTAAATCACTCCATCAAGCTCTTTTAAAATTCACTTCGAAACTCTGTAATTACTGAATTTATACAAAAGCCTCCATTTCAAAATATCTGAAGGACATTTCAGATCAATAAAAGCGTCATGTGTTCCTAAAAAGGACTAATTCACCAGTGCCATTAAGTGGATAGAAATAAATACACGTAATGCCTACTTTTTGCCACAATTGATCAACACATTTGAATATTAAGTAAAATACTTCATACAAATGATCCTGTAAATGTTTCTCGCTTGAAAGATGGAAATTGTCAAGCTTTCTTGGCAAGAAAAATATAATTGCAAAAACATTACAGCTAAAGCGGCAGCATATTCTAAGGATGATTTGCACATCAGACAATTTCAATGACAATTCAATTTCCAGCTCTACTTTTGCATTCAAGTTTCTACTTAACAGGTTTAATCCGCTTTTAAGGCAGGGTGTGAGTGCTGATTGTCAGTTTGACGGATAAAGAATGATAGGTCCTTCTCCTCAATATACTTTTCCCACTCGCAGCTTGAGGAATTGATCCAAGCTGCCTGTATGTGACGCACAACATTCAGTTGGTGCGAGGCAGTCATGAAGTGTGCACTTCAACTTACAATCTCTGTGACAGCTAATCATTAAATTACATTGCTTGTGATATTTTGTTAAGTCTCTGATTGGAAACACTTCGCTTATTAATATGGGAATAGAAGGATTGGTAATGGCTTGCCTATTGATGTCATAAAAAAGAAGGAAAGGATTAGCAGAAAATAGCTCTGAGTTTAGACGGTTGGTTTTTTACCTTTTCTTGCAGTCTTTTTGTGAACAAAAAACAAGGTTAATGCATTAATTTCTGTGTGGGCTTAAATTCAAGTGGATTCAACTTAGAATAGGAAATCTGGATTAGGGAGCGAATGGCATTTGCGTACTGCAAAACAAGTTAATGTTTCCAAAGTCATAACACCTTCTGTTTTGGAAACAGCCAAATAGCTCTCGCAAAAATTTCTATGTTACAACTGAAGAACAGGATGAAAGAACTAAGTCTGCGAAATACTTTACACAGAATTTATATCAAGTGTATACATAAGGGTATTTAAGGGAACTCCCATAATGTACCGTGTCAAACTTCTGATACGAATTCCGTGTACTGATACATGTGATATTTCGGTTACTAACATGTACTATTTAAATTCTAGCCTGATTAGATTTACGTTTACTATGTTGCTTTACTGTGATCTTTGCTTATATTTGCCAAAGCATTAACAAATGACAACAGCTGTTGAGCAACTAAGATTATTGTTAATAATTGAAGTTCTGTACATACGTACTCGTCACAGATATGAAAAACTTGCTTATTGGAGCATAACATATTATTACAAACGTAGGCGAAAATTTAACTGCTGACCGCTTTATTCATATCACATATATATTTGTTACATGGAATCATGAGCCGTTAGCATAACGATTGTATTGATCGTAAAAAGCTATTTGATTATTACTATTGATTGCAATAAAGATTGTAGTGCTCTTCACTAATCTTACGGCAAGGTTTCAGCGACGGATCCAGGGGGGCCTTGGGGGCCCGGGCCCCCCCCCAGCCCCCAGTTTTGGGGCCCCGTTTGGGCCCCAGCACCTCAAAACACTAAAATTAGTCTATATTTTGCAAACATTTTCAGCCTCACTTTGCTTGGCATAATATTTAAGAATTATCTTTCTAAAAATTTTCCAGCCTCACTGTGCTCAGCATCATTTACCTTATAACATCTCCAGGATCCCCTCTGGCCCCCAGTTTTGGGGCCCAAGCACCTCAAAACACTAAAATTTGACTATAAGTTGCAAAATTTTTTAGCCTCGCTTTGCTTGGCATTATATTTAACCATTTATTTTCTAAAAATTTGCCTGCCTCACTGCACTTGGCATCATTTCAGTACAATGTCTCCCAATTTTTTCTAGCCTTGCTCCACTCAGGAAACCCTACACTAAACTAACTAAAGAAAAATTAAACAGGTCCTTCTCAGAAATACAGGAGAATGCATATTTATTAATGAAAACCCCAAGGGCTTTTGGGGGCCCCACCCTGTTACTTGCTTCGCTCCATCGGCAAACATCGGCATTTGACAAGTTGGCCCCCCCTCTTGACCAAATCCTGGATCCGCCCCTGAGGTTTAGCCCAATAACATGCAGTATCAAACGGGTCTTTCGAAGACAAAATATCGAGTGTAATTGACAACTGCATGTAATATTCAGCTGCGTTGTATTGAAACAGCAGTGGTAACATACACTTAACATAATGTTATTAAAGGTCACCTAATCATGTCGAATAACACACTGAAAGGCTACAGAACCTGAATGAAACCTGACGAAGGAATTAAGGCAACAAATTAAATGAGATGACTAATCGTGACAAACCTTTATACTACATTTTTAAATGTTAATTCCGCTATTTTAAAAGACACAACGAAATATGTTAGGGCGTGTCCCCTTCTACAAAATAGGCAATAGTCGATTATGTAACATTGCCAAAGCATTCTGGATTCTCAGATAAAATTGTATAACCTTTGGATTTTCAGACAAAGCTCATGTTGCTTAATTCAAGAATTTCCATCATACAGTAGTGGAAATTGTTGGGATAATGATGATAATAAGCAGTTAGAAAACTTACCAGTTACCACTGCACATATTTAGTTATGTGGATTATGATATTAATGGAAGAACTTTGGCGACCTTGTCCCGTCAAGTGCACTAGATTTATGTAACTTAGTTCTAGTTCATGTAAGTAGTGTAAGTAGTGTAGTAAAACTAGGTTAATAAACTATTGAACCAACAATCGTCATGACATCATGTAACTGCTATGAAATTACCCGCCATTTACAAAAGAGATCTGGCAGACTGCGCTGTGTTATATGCTGCTCTTATGGATGAACAACTATTCGTACTATTTTAAGAAAGAATCATTCAATGTATATAATAGATGGTAATGATTTACGAGTTAATAGTTTCCTATACTCATAATACACTGTCGTAGATATCACTGACACATTATAGTTCCCCCATTTTCTCCTAAAAGCTTTTCAACAGAAGATTGAGACTACAATATTTTTTTTCAATTCTGAAAACTGTCAATGAGGAGAATTCATTAATATTAGAAGAATCGATTGTCATTTAACTTTATTGGATTGCTTTATTGACATACAAGAATTGTATTATGCTTCTCAAATGGAATCTGATCAAGAAGAATCTGCAAAAAGTACAGTATTAATAAAGGTTCAAGCTTTGAAATTTTCCAACTTAATGCATCTCTCTCCTGTTGGTTTTATTCACAAATGCGAAAAGCCGATTAGAGTTTTATCCGCCTGTGCACATTTCTGACGCACTCATTCAATCTGGTTGAACTTTTCTTGCAGTAGTTCATATTGAAAACTTATTCTATGTATTATTTCAGGAACAATATGCTTTTAAAACAGTTTGCGAAGAAGATTTCCCAGATGGAGAATGCGAAGTCACTGAAGCTATTATGAAAAGGAACGATTTCACTTAAACTTGTAAGTACCTTTGTCAAAAAGTAGATAAACTACAGCTTCTCGTTTTAAATAAGATTCACGGGAGCTGTAAGAAGACAAAAGGAAGTAAAATTGCAAATGATTTTGAAAAATCCTTCCTGGCACAAAAAGCACCCAGTTTACCGCATTGTTGTTTTCAACAAGTAATGAAATTATATATTATATACTTATGTTAAGGGCCTAATAGGTGATCAAATAGTGCTTTATATATCTATTAAGGACAGACATCCACCTATATGATGTCGAATGATAAAAGTACATGTTGTCGACCACGAGAAAAAAAACATTCATATTTGCACAGCTGACAAATTCGATGTCTGTGACGAAAGTGTCTTTTTTTTTTTTCGCTTGTACAATTACAATATAACTTGATTTCGAAGAGTGCACTCAGCAGATTAGACCAAACAAGAAGCACCTTTCGACCCATTCCATATTCCTTAAACAGAGATAACCTCCCAACTTTATGCATTAACGCAAAGGCAAAAAATGGGGACCTTTCCTGGCAGGAAACACCATTACTGGCAGAGCAGCTTCAAAGCTTATGAATCACCGGGTCTTACAACACATGCCACCTGTCTCAGGTTGACAGCTCGAGCTGTCTATATTAACATGATATATACATGAACAAGACGGCGACAAATATCTTAACTAATTCAAATGTAATTACACTTCGGGTCCTTGTCTAATAGGATTTGGTCATCTAAGTTTCCAATCTTTTTCCCATTAAAAGAAGAAGACAGAATCTAGTGATAAATTTTGAAGAAGACGTTCCGGATATTTCCCTTATATTTCCTCATTAAAACAGCTTTGGTAACTCTAAACCAACAAAACAGGTAGGATGTAAATATCCAGGTTTCCCAATGCGACATCATAACCCAAGACATTTTTGTCTTTAGATCCTGGAATCTATTCTCTCTTCCTTAATTAGAACAACTGATGACATTTAACAGTTGATTCAACCGGTGAATTACTTTCTTCTAATGGTTACCTTTTGTACTCTGCTTCGTCATCATTAAATCCAAGGACAATTAATACCTTGATATTGACTATTTTCACTAAACTCCTATTTCCAATTGTAGAAGGAGCTGCTACACTAACACTGTACATGATGCAAACCTTGGTGAATACCAAAAGCTGACATTGTTGGATGAATAAAAAAGGCAACCGGAGGAAATTAAATAAAAGTCTTAATAATAACTAATTACAAAAGCAAGACTCTAGTTTCTTGTTCTATCGTCCTGAAGGATACGCGTGGGACAGGAATCATGAATTTCGAAATACCTGAAGGTCTCGGAGACATGTTGAGGGACTTCACTGTCTCGGTTCTGCGAGAACGCCCCAAGGATCTGTATGATTTTGCGGTGGATTACTTTAGCAAGGCAAGAGATAACAGAAAACCCAAGTCTGTTCCTATGTACATTATTGTTGATGATGACGAAGACGCGGGAGAACCAGATCCAGTTCAGTTTAAACCCAAATCAGGAAAGACTCGCTTTGCTAGACGAGCATCAGTGTCCGCTGAGAGATATGATCCCGAAGAGGATGATGAGGATGAAGAGAAAGTTGTCCATCCTAAGACAGATGACCAAAGGCAGCGTTTGGCTGATGCAATGAAGGGAATACTACTGTTCAAATCTCTTGATGCTGAGCAAATGCAAGAGGTCATTGATGCTATGTTTGAAATGAAAGTTAATCCAGGGGACGACGTCATCGTGCAAGGTGACGACGGGGATAACTTTTACGTCATAGATACAGGAAAATATGACGTTTTTGTTCAAACAGACGACGGACCCAAAAAGGTATTTCAATTTGACAACAAAGGCAGCTTTGGAGAATTAGCACTAATGTACAATCAGCCAAGGAGTGCGACAGTAACTGCTGTAGAAGATGGTACACTATGGGCCATGGATAGGAGCTCGTTCAGGAGAATTGTATTAAAGAGTGCATTCAAAAAGAGGAAAATGTATGAGGAGTTGCTGGAGACGGTGCCCATATTAAAGTCTCTAGACTCTTACGAACGAATGAATCTCGCTGATGCACTTATTCCCCAATCGTACCAGGACACTTGTATTATTAAAGATGGAGATGCGGCAGATGGAATGTATTTCATTGAGGAAGGCACATTCAGAATAACCATCCAGAAAAATGGGATTGAGACAGAGGTGGCCACAATAGGCAAAGGTAAATACTTTGGAGAATTGGCTTTGGTTGAAAACAAGCCCAGATCAGCCAATGTCTACGCAGTTGGAAAGGTCAAGTGTGCATTCCTAGAGAGAGAATCTTTTGAACGTCTCCTTGGGCCTTGCCTGGATATCATGAAGAGGAACATTGAAACTTACAAGAAAAGCTCTTAGTAAGTCCATCTAAACTCTCCAGTGTTCATGTACAAGAAAATCTCATTAGGAAAAATTAATACCCTATATTTTTTCATACCACAAAGTGGGTCTCTTGGGCGTCCCCCTCCTGAACAGAAATTATACGAAAGCTGATTAAGGGCGAGGTTTCACTCACCCTGCTAACAAGCATATCATCCTTAGATGGTGTGTATGCCAAAACAACTTGACATTTAATGCATTATTACGTAATGATAAAATGATTCAGTGTTGAAACATGACCAAATAATATATTGGGCCACAAACAACCTTGTATGCTAAATAGATTTGTTTACATAATAGCTTTTCTAAAGCAGATCAGGACCTAATTGTTACAGAGACGAAGAATTCGTAGATTACTTGTAAGTTGGTACTGTTAAATTGCTGCACTGCATTTTGTATGTTACCTATGTTGGCTAAGGACACCGTTGTATAGTGTTAACAGACTGTTAGTACCTGTTAGTATTTTATAAACTGTCCGTGAAAATGTTTGTTTAAACTACTTCATGTTTTGATTCAATAAAACACAAAAATGGGACATTTATAACATTTTGGACTCTTTCTTCTTTTAACATGCAGTAAACTATGGATCAACCCTTACAACATGATAATAGAAAAGTGGTTTCAATTCACAAAAAATATCAGTAAAAAAAGATTCCAGGTTGAATAACTATCAGCAAATCTGTAGTGTAAGATCTTTACAATATTAAAGTTAGCATTCCTTTATGAAGAAAACCTCCTCAATTTTTCATAATGGCTGTTGTCACAGTTGACTTTTTTAAAATGCGTTGGATGACATTCAACATTCGAGAAGAGCAATATTATAGCAGCACAGCTGTCATGGTGAATAATAATGTAATTTGTATAGTCTATGGGGCTGTTCGATTTACACTTTGGTGTGCACTGTGAGTGTGGTGTACCAGTGTGCTCAAAACGAACAGCTTGGTGTGTTGTGCATTTCCCATTACCCTAACACACCAACCTCCAGAGGTGGTGTGTTGGTGTGATGCACTGAGTGTAGTTTTGTACAGCAATCGATCACTTGCACCGTTTTGGAGTGTCAAATCCAGGCTAAATCGAACAGCCCCTATGTCTGGCATGTCAAGTAAACTGAAGGAACATCCTTAAATATTTAATTAAAAGACTTTGCATAACGAAGGATTTAAGTCAAAGGTATAATTTTCACCACAAAGATATAAACATCAGAATAATGTTTTCTTTTATCTCATATTGCTATGAATCTTTCTATACCCGATATCAATTCCCTCCATCAGCAGCTTAGTGGGCAATGGGCCAGAATCAATCACCTTTCTGTTGAAATGAGAACTGCCACCAATGGGCGCGAGTCATTTGCAAATGTCACCTGAATTTGTGTAACCTAACTTGTAGATATTGACCTGCACTAATCGGTCACACGTAGCTTGACATTTGCACAGCAGTTTCGAGGTCGTAGTCTGATGGGAGTAAAAATGACCATTAAGTTCTCTATTTCCCCCGCTTCTTATTTTTCTTTACAAAAGCAAGCAAACATGCACTTCGGATAAAATAGATCATATATCCATAGCCTCCACCCAAATCACATTAATATTTTAGCCCAATCTCTGGACTCTATGCATCAACTCTGAAGTAAGGATGACCCCGACCATATTTGGAAGGTCATTACGTCGCAGCTTCATCCATTAGGCTTATGAATCACGAGGTCACATCAAGTGTGCTATCTATCTTACTGTGGCAGTTGTGGCTGTCTGGGCTAATAACATGTAGGTGAATGAGAATGAGAAAATCGGATTAGTTCAAAGGTAATTACACTAAGGTGATTGTCGCCAACGATGGAGAGTTGTGTTTTCCTCACTTCAATCAACTACTGTTTCCTCCGTATTTTTCATTCTAGTCTTATTCATAGTATTCGCTTAGGAAAAGGAAACTGCTTGTCACACATGTGATGTTTTAATTTTCATATCTGGCAGATGTGCACAGAGAGTTTATGGTTACTTTTTTCAAAGAAATGTTATTTTTGAGAAAACAAAAAACAATGGTGACATTAATCATACACTGAGAATGGTCTTTATTAGAAGCACTGATGCCTTCCGGGAATTCGCACCAGAAAAGTCTAAACTGCAGTTCACTTTTCATGGAAAGAACTACCAACAAATCTATTTTAGTTGCAAGGTTTTTAGATGGGTACTTTTTGTTTCTTATCGTTTTGTTGCCGGGTAATAGGAAACTAGCCATCAAGTCAAGGCGTTAAATTAATGTAACTTCATTTTGCAGATTTCTGTTGAGTTACAGCTATACCATGGAAGTTACAAATTTGCCATAATTTGCCTTCTTAAGACAACTAAATCATTCTAGACAAACCTAACATTTGTACAATGTATATATATTTTACCTAAGTTCGTTCCAATATTAAAAAACGGATTACCTAAACCTTTGTTATGACAATGTAGTTGACTCAAGATGGCAACCATCTTACTGATACCAAATTGCGATTCCGTCTGCACTTGGTGGCAGTTTACTAACATAATGTTTAATTGATCATAATTCGAAATATTTATCGCAATTCGAAATAAACCATATATCTACATTCTGCATTATGCTTTAAACACACAGAATTACACAAATTTAGTTTGAATACAGGTATTTCCACTACTTTGCAATGTATAACCAGGACGGCTTGGCTAAGTGGGGTCTTTCTCTGCAGATCATCGTTTCATCTGTATTCAAACAAGGACACCTTGCGTGTGCATGTGCGTGCGTGTCAGTGGTCGTACGAGTGGGTGAGTGAGTGAATGAGTGAGTGAGTGAGTGTGTGTGTGTGTGTGTGTGTGTGTGTGTGACAAAGAGGAAACTTGCTACAAAGATCTGTCGCAAGAAACTTTCTTTTTTCTTTTCTTAATTGATACATAGCTTGAGGACTAACGAGTCTGTGAAAGGTATAGTCTAATTCAAATAGTGCATAATTATGTGTAAGATATTACCAACCTCTTGTGAAATATAATGCACTCAGGAGACTATTACAGCAATTTTGCCAGTGTAGGTGGAAATTATTGCCTCGAAAATACACAGGCCTAGAGCACCAAAGCGATGTCATTAGACTAACAATGTAACTTGATAATTGGCGAGAGTTACTATGTTACATGCTCATAATCTAATTTTCGGATTTCATGATGTAACACCCAAAATAGCAACTGATACAATAGCATTCTCAGAACTGGGAGCTCCCCAGCAGCCAATCAGCTTTTACGCCATAGTGACCCCTTTTTTTGAAAAAATAGTTATAGTGAGTCATAACAGGGGCAGATAATCTGGATTTTGACAGGTGTAACTATTGTAATAAATTACTTTTACTCCATAGTGATCCCTTATGTAAATGAGCTTGCCATTGTTACTTTCTGAATAAAACCATGTGATGACTCATACATGTCTCTTTGTCTTGTGTTTTTACTCCATAGTGATTCCCTATAAAAAGGCAGGTGAAATCAACACAAAGAATGAAAATGTTTTGCTGGGTAGAACTCTTTGTTGTTCATCTCAAGAATCCTAGAAAGATGGAAAAGCTGAATTATCCTGAATTTCTGAACACTGATGAAAAATGGCAGGAATGTGTTCAAAATACAAAAATACTCAAGCAATTCAAAGATATTTTCTATAAGTTGCTAGATGATAATGCTTTAACTACATTGGACATGTTATGTATTATCAAGCAACATGAAAAAGACATAGTCGCAGCTCATGGAAATTATAATGTGTATTGCATAATGGATGTAATAGATTCAGTCATCCATTATATGGTTACAGCCTCACAAGATTTGGAAGAAGCTGAAAAAGAGTGTAAAGGCACAAGAAAATGAAGTAGATAAGAATTCAGAGCAGCAGGTCCCCCACTCAGAAAAAGGAGATAAGAAGTTGCATGAGGAAGACAAACAAAAGCAAAAAGGATATTACATGTGCGACTGTGACTGCAACCTTTACCATGGATTATGACTGTATGACTAATGTAAAACACTATTCATCTGATGATACATATATAATTGTCATACCAAGATATTACTTTGGAAATTAAATAGCACTTTGGCATACAACTACAGTGGGAGATTATTACAGTGAACTGTTAAATCAGCATTCTCAAAAACACAAAGTCACTTACATTTACCACACTGTAGATGGTCATGACAAAACAAAAATATCACAAATTTTAGAGTTTATACATGAATGTAAAGACATTGAGAAATCCATTTCTGAATTTACCCAATGTTTGAATTTACCCAATGTTTCACATGTAACAAACTAGCAATAGTAGGTTCTCAACCATTCAATTTTAACTTCATGATAATGTTTTGTGGAAATTGCACAAAATACTGTCATGACTGTTATTTAAATAATTCAGAAAAGACTTACCTCACATTCACAGAGCAACATCCTTTCACTCCAAAGTTTCTATTCCAAATGAAAGTCAAGAACAGATGACATCAAAGTGAGAATCACTTTCATTGGTTACTTTTATAGTGTAAAAATGTATTGGTTCAAAGTCTGGAGTTCATTATGGCATATTCTCTCATTGGCTACTGAAGTTACCATTTTGTATGTCATGGTCCGGTAAAACTAGCCTCCCAAACCGATTGTCTAATGCGATTTCGTGAAGGGTGGTCGGTGTCATTTACTTTCTATAGGGTCGACTGCCCCATAGGGGGGTGACCAACTCTCTTAAAATCACATCATTCGTGTGCATGTGTCACAGTGGTGACGTCACCTGGAGTGTTCTTTCTAATGCTACGTCACATTCTGAAGGCTCCGTTGGTGATGTCACAGCTGTAACGTCATATCATCTGACCCCAAAAATGTATTCAAGCATGTGTCTCCTTCAAAAGGAGGAGACTCCTGCCTTAGTCTCTAAAAGGTTGATCAGTGCACCGACCCCCAGGTGTCCATCTCAGCAAGACATTTCAAATTGTAATTGATAGTGTTGTTGTCTTTCAGTTGTTAGAGTCAATCGATCCAGGCCCATTGCCTGGACTCTTTAGTTGTTCTTGTTTGCATCCAAGTACCATGTCAGGCATCCCAATAAATCCCTTAAAGTAAGCACACCACGGCCAGATCACTGCCATTCAGACCAACAGCCAGCATCCAGAGAAGTGAGGTTCCCACCTCATCAGAAGTGAGAATCGTGTTTGTAGAGAGAGCAGGCAACCCTGCCACAGAAACTTGGTGTCCCTGGGTGGATGCCAGTTTAGGATCGAACGTGATCTGGGTTAGTGCTGTGCCCACACTTGGGGTGATCATCTCAAAAGGATGGTCGACTCAGTGGACGTAGAAGCACCGCAGTCCACGACCTGTGCCATAAGTGCTGCGATGCTGAACAGGGTTGGGACCTGACATCCTAGGGGTGTCCATATCATTGGTGGTGATCGGGCCTTAGTGCCCTTGATGAACCCAACATGATTGAGCAAGGATTGGCAGCATCATTGCAATGATGAACCTGGATGGGACTACTGTGGATGTACTCAGGGATGAGCATCTCCCTCCTAGTGATGAGACCACCGGGGGAACTACAGATGAACTAGAAGCTACAGTGGTGGAGGTACACACCCCACCCCTGGTGAAATCTACTGGGCCACCGAAGGTGACGTCCCAGAGGGTGGGAACCCCCAAGGCCCAAGCAGCAGCCTATGAGGGTACCAGCTGAGTGCCGATGTGCCACTCACGGGAGGATGGACCAATGATTGCATTTCCTCTCGACAGGGAACGCTTCGCTCTCAGGATGATCATGTCCGAGGTCATTAGGGGTGGAGAGTTTTGTCCACCTGTCCAGCATTTGTGGAATGCAGAGGTTGTGGCTGACCTACTGAGGCCAGAGATCCCAGAGGTTACTGAAGTGGTGTTCTTGGATGACCAGATGGCCATCCTATTCTTTGGGCGGCGAATACAGGGAGAGGGGTTGGAACCTGACAATACTGCCCAGTTAGCAGCTCAGCTAAGTGCTGGGTACTGATGATGGATAGGGCATACCATGTCACTGAACATCATCTGGATCCCAGTAATGGCCACCAGACAACAGGTTGCCCATGCCCTGGCTGAGGCTTGCAACCAAGCTGAGTGGAGGAGGAGAGCCAACCAGGCAAGAGTGGCTGAAGTGGGAGCAGTTGAGCATGCCTCCCACCGGAGGTGGAGAGAGTTGGCTTCAGCGAATCCCACCCAGGGTAACCCTGGGTCAGATGGGGAAGATATCCTCATGGGGGCAGATGCTCCAGACTTGGCCACTTAGCGATTGGAGGAGTTGGACTGAGCACCTGCTGTTGGGGGAGGAAGGCCCGGTCAACCTCATAAGGCCCCCTCAGGAGTATGATGGGCCTGGGTGGTGGCTCCAGATGGACCTGAAGAAGGGGAGCCCGTGCAGCTACCCTGTGAGTCGGGAGGGAGTGGCTGGCATCGAGGGAGACGGCCGCCCCCTAGCCCTTCCCCCTCACCCAATAGGGGTGGGGACAACAGTGACTCAGGAAGGTCTGCTGCCTCAAGTGCTAGTGGACGGTCTGGGTGCCAGCACCGGCGGTGCCGAGAATGGAGCAGAAGTAGACATCAGACTGGGAATGTTAAACTGGAAGTCCTGTCAGAAGATTGCAGCATAGGGGCTTACCTCATTTGGAGAGAGTCAGTTCGGGCATACCTGGATGCAGGGTTTGATGATATGGTGGTCCACTCCCAAATATTGCTGTGATGAAGATACCTGGCATGTCTGACCTATGGAATCGTTGGATGACCAGAGATGTGCTCGCCTATCTAGACACCAAGTTCACGGTCTCAGCCCATTATGACTCATTGATCAGGGACCTGTACGCAATGTGCCAAGGGAGTCGGGAGACCGTGTCGATGTTCTCTGCATGCCTCTCAGACCAACTATCTGTGATCTGAGAGGGACACCCTGACAAGGTCTCTGAAGAAGATGTCGGGCAGATGTCAAAAGATCAGTTGTACGGCAGAGTAAAGATTGAACTTCAGAATGCCCTCTTCTACCTCTAGGACAGTCTGGGTGACTACACCTATGATGAGTTCCTGGAGATTGTTAATTGCAAGGATATAAGCCGGGAGGAGCAAACGACCCGCCGGCAACTGGATCCTGGGTATCACCGTACCAGTGATAGGAATTGAGGTGATAGATGCCCGTACGCCCGGGGGCGCCATGCTATGATGGCCCCCACACCTGCACCTTCAGAGAGCGACAACTGCTCTGAGGGGGGAAGTGAAACTGATGATGAAGGTGGGGTGAATGGCGTCAATGCTCATATGGCTAAGGCTATGGATCAGTATGAAGATAAGCAGAGGCATTGTTTCAACTGCCAGTCACCCGACCACCTGATCCAAGATTGTCCAGGGAAAACAGGAGCCTGCAAAACCTATTTAAATGGGGCCTAGGGCCCGAACAGGGGAGTGCGGGCCCCACAGAAACTGAATGCCCCCAAGCCGGCAGACACTCCGGCAGGGACCCCAGGCCAAAACTGAAGCGGCACTGTGGAGAGACTCCCTATGTCAATGAAGAGGCTTTTGGATGGTGGATGGGTCTGGACAACATTGGGAGAGTCCGGGTTGCTGGTGAACCCTGTTTCGCAGTGCTCAACATGGGGGCTACCATCAACTTAATCACACCAGGCTATGCGGCATCCCATGGCCTGACAGTGTACCCATTATCCAACCTATTGGGCCCAGGGGAGTCTTCAATGAGGGGCATATGGGGAGCAAACTTCGACGTCACTGGCTATGTCATCGTCCAGATACAGGTGGATGGGGTGGCAGGATATGATGAGGACATGGTGGCACTCATCCTGAGGGATGACACTGAGTTTGCTTGATGAGTCCCCATCCTTCTGGGGACTCCCACCTTAGATAGAGTTGTTCAAGTCATCCGGGAAAGTGAGATTGATAAACTGGCCATACTGTGGGCCAATGCCCGAGTAGCTACTCTGCTATGGACATGGCATGTCCTGGAAACATGCACAACAAATACAGGAGGCATTGATTTCAACTGGAAGGCTTTCATGTGCATGTCATGAAGAACCCTTTCATATTGCAGGGTGCACTGTCGATC
>JBCAUI010229749.1:0-16503 GCA_038406195.1 Haplosyllis anthogorgicola
TGCATTTACATGGTGATCGTGATGTCTTTGACAAGTATAAACACTGACTCATAACCATATGAGAGAAGTAAAGCTTCCGACGTAAGACCCTCATTGATGATCCATACACAAGGAGCCAGCGAGGAAGTGCAGTTAGCCCCAGTAAAGTATAAGACTGACAAACAGCAGGTCTGCTTTAATACCCCGTACATAAAGTAGACCCGGGACTCGTCAGGCGCCAACCCTATTTTCGCCCAAAATTTAGCAAAAAGTGCATGAAAATGAAGAAAATTTGGGCCGTTGGCGGGGGGGCACACCGGCAGCACCCCCCCCCCCCTCTAGATCCGCCAATGCCTTGAATGTATCGAGCGCAGGCAAAGCATCGGTGGCTTCAATATGGAGCCATAATCGCTCGTCGTCTTAACCCCTCGACTCAAAGAAAACCTCCGTGTTAATGTGTTTTGGACAACTTTAAAGGGCATCCTTCAGTGAAAAATTAGAAATTTCTCCTAGTGGTATAATATATTCAAACACTCAAAATTGTGTTGTTATGTATTTGAAAACCAAATTAACATAAATTTTAAACGTTTAGTTGTAAAGAAATCTTGAATTATTCATCATGTTGTGTATTCCGTACATTGTACCCCGCAGTGCGTACTCGTTTATTGCATTTATTTAACCAGTTGACAATTACGACAGGAAATTTATTTATAAAGATCAAGTGTTAATGGTGAGAACCACATTCAACTCTAACCGGTGTTTGTTCAGTCGTAGTTAAGTAAATATAATCATGGCAGCTTACTGCGTTCATGTGGTGGGATTTTGGTCAGGAGATTATGCTGATTTCACGCTATCAATAATGGTTTGGGCGGATTCTGAGTATAAAGCAGCAGAGAAAAAATAAGTCAACTCTAAATTTGATAAGGATAAATTCCTTTTCACACAGTACCTCACATGTATTATTTATTAGTCAATGTAATTGCGACATCCACTGTTACCACGAACTGTGACTTAATGTATTTGGGTGACAATTCCTGTAATACTGGTTATCGTTAACAGATTGAGCAAACATATCTTTCCACCAGGACAAAAAGGAACCAAAACCATTATTAAGTTATATTTTTCATTTCAAATAGTGGAATCTTGGAACTCCGAAATTTACAAAGTGCGTAAAATACCGATTTTAGAAAACAAGGGTTCCTTGCAAACTGAATATTGCCTGCTGTATTTGTGTCTATTGTTCCCATGAGGGTTTTTTAAAAGAAAGCAACGAAGATATTGTACAGAAAGCAGCAGGTGACCGCCAACTTGGGCCATTTCCTCTTATTAAATTAGCTCTTTGTACCAATCTGTTCAAAGGTGTAAGTATACATGTACAAACCGGTAGCAAGAGGGCCCTGGACGGAAATTTGCAGAGTCTCATTAATGTTTCATCTGACGTATCGGGTATTATACATTTTCTGCTCTTGCCTTTTAATGGAAGAAGCACTCTTACTCAGCATTATCAGACTCGAAGCACCTGGGACAACGTTTTCATATATTGTGGTTTGTTTGTTTTAGAATTCCCTTGATAGAACATGTACCTGGCAAACTTGCTAAAATGTTACAACAAAGAAAACGCAGAGACATTTATCATTACACGAGGTTATCAGTATATTATGGATTAAATGCGATGATAGCCACCTTTCTGAAGGGGAAAGTACGGCACCATCTGCCGCATAGAATTGCACGCCGTTTTCTAGCCATCTATTGCACAGCGTGAATTTTTTGAGTTTTCAAACGCTTCCAAATTGATAGAATTTCAGTAACTGGATGGACAAGTTACTTCAAGTAACTGTTGCTTTTGGACAGCTTTGCTTTTGGACAGAATTGCTGTTAAATACTTACCTCCAAAATACACACACTACAACATGATGACACAGACACCTACAAACATTTTGTGCAATTGTTTTCATATCACCTGACAAATAATTAATCTGACAAGCTAAATGGAATGTAACTAGTAAAGACACACTGAGAATAATATTTAGACATTTCACCCACAAATTACTGTACAAATGTCAGTTTTACAATGCATGGTTATGTATTTATGCTTCATTTAAGATTTTTTTTACCTAAATGCCAATATGACGAAAATCCAATTGATTCAGCAAAGATAAATAGAAATCATGTTTTTGGGTACACGCATGTTTTATGCATGTTCTACTAATTGATCCTAATAGTAAAGATATTTTGCTAAACTTGAATTCCTCTTGAAGATATTATGTGGGAATGGTGGTGTAAATTAACTGTACATTCTGCAAATCTGTGTTGTATCACACCTACATACTTGTTCGACACTTTTTCCTCTCTTTCTGCGTAGTTCAGTATTCGTCGCTTCCTGGTTTCGGCTTCTATTACACCTATTACCAACACTTGGATGAATGTTAATGCGGCAAGGTGCTAATAGCATTATACAAATTAAAGGAACTGTATGTAAATTACTGTCTTTTCATGAATATTTTATGGTTCATTGAAAGTGTAATTTAGTTCCTCCGAGAGACATAATAAGGATTCGTTATGCGTTATTTCCTTATCTAAAAGACGTAATTACTGAAGGGAACACATTCTTCAATTCGTTCATGGCGTACTACCGAACGTTCACCCTTCAAATATTTTTGGGGCACGTTAAAAGCCCACTGAGCACAAAATGTTGTTGATGATGATGATGATGATGATGATGATGATGATGATGATGATGATGATGATGATGATGATGATGATGATGATGATGATTTCGGATAGACAGGTTCAGTGCACGAAAACAACCAACACAAAACCAGTTTCATGCAATTCATAAATACATTTATTCAAACGAGCCACCACAGATGTTTCTGCTCAAAGCAACGGTCTGACCTATAATATAATAACGTAAGGTCATGGAGTAAAGATATTCAAACGTCCAACTGAACATGAAACGTTTAAATTTGATGAGCCTTCTGCACGCAACAGAGAAAGAAACCAATTGAATGGCGGGGCGTGTTGTAAAGCACACAATGACCTGGACAGAACTAGGGCTGGGACATCGGAGGAAAGTTGTCATCGATCATTGAATGCTTATGATCCATCAGATATCCGGATATTCGGAAATATCAAATTACACCAGTAAATACTACTAAGTAATAATAAAAAAGTAAATAAAACTGCCAAAAATAACTGATTTCATTTATGGTACCAAGCGATGTGAGACATCTTTGATTCATACATGTCAAACAATTGGAAATCTAGGAAATGGGAACTGTATCTGAATGTAAGCTGTTGAAAAATATTATTATTCAATTATGCAACAGCAGAAATACATTGACAATTAAAAATAGCAATTATTCGATGATAAGGATTTAACATCAATGATCGCGAAGTTTTACAACCCCGATCGATATATCGGACATCCGATTGATCATTGACCATACAGAGGTGTATGAAAAGCTGGTTTTGGAGAGGGAGAAAGAGAAAAAGGGGAATGTGTGTCTGTGTGTAAGTGTGTGTGTGCGTGCTGAGGGAGTGGATAGGGTTAGTGGGTAAGCGTTTGCATGCGTGTCCACAATTTTAACCAACAATACAATATTAGGCACTTTTGGATCCACAACGGTAGTACGTCTGCCTTGTGTCGTTGACACTTAAGAATCACATAGGATTACGCCATCAGTAGGATTACGCCATCAACATTACCGCATTATATTCTAGGTGATCTGTGAATGTGTCTCTTCCTCTATGGAAATTGTGTTCAAGGAAATACTCCACAATTTTTGGAATCACTTGAGGTAAAATTTGCTGCCACCCACGTCATAATTAAACTGGCATTAGGAGTACACCATTAGTGTTCTGGATTGTGTTTCTAAGTAAATTTAATTTGTGCTGAAACCGCTGTAAATATTTAAAAGGTTGCGGTTAATTTTAGATTACCATTTTGCAATTGTACAATTTTACAATTGCAATTGCAATTGTGACATTGATTAGGCTGTTATAAACCTAGAACACTACATTAACAACTATCCCCAAAACTTCTATTTATATGTTGAAGGATGAATAGTATTGCAACATACCCACTTGATTTAATATTGGACATTCAATACCTTTCGACAGAAGCACCTGCAGCACAATACTGATTATATTTACTTTGTCATATTAGATGCCTGTGATTGTGTCGTCTTCTAATGAACGGCGCAAGGCTGCTTCTAATTGCATTTATTTGTTTCCGGTTACAATTGGAAACCAATAACCCATTTATTTATTTAAAGGAAATATCATTGTTCATATGAATGGACAACTAACTCGAGTGAAAGGATGATATATGGCAGCCTCTCAAAGGTTAAACACCTTTCATGGTATGGCCTCTTAATTCTATTGATTCTCTGTATATGTATTGATATCAAGAGTCCACATTACCAATAGGGAATTAAAGATGAAAGAGTCATAAGGATAGATCTATGTTTTTAACATAGACCGTCATTTGCAGACGAACACTCTAAATAATTAGAATAGCACAATGTAGTATATAAATTTGAAAGGGTTGAATGTTTTACTTGTAGCGCTATTGGTTTTTTTTATTTCATCCAGCTATCCTACTCCTGAATCCTGGCAGTTTCAATTAAGGCGCATACAGTTCTTACATATTTAGCTTTGTTCAGCTTTAATGGTTAATTCATAATGCGCACGGGTGACTCTTTGCCTGTTTGATTCTAATGTAAATAAACATTGAACATTTGCGCGAAGCAGTCAGTGATTTATCAACCTCGTATGCTGAACCTCTAAGAAACAAATCCTATCAATAAATAGGTAATCACGGATCTGTCCTGGAGGTATTGAAATTTATTAAAGCAACGTCAATCGTTTTTAATAATTTGATAATACTTTTTCATATTCACATCTGGCGTTTTTTTCTTCCGCTGCAAGCAGATTTATGTTCATGATAGTTCCTGTAGCTTCCTGTTCAATATCTAACTCAACAGCTGTACAAGAGGCCTTTACCACTGTTACTAGATGCTACTTTGCGCGCTTCAAACAAGTCATATGTAACGCTGGACCTACATTGCACCACTGGGAACTGAACAAGATGCTAACTGCATGCAGATGGTTAAAAGACCAGTTAACTGGCTTACTGCTCACAATGTTATGATACAGCTTCAGAAGCTTCATTTGTGGATTAGTGGCCTGACAGTTGTGATATTTAGTCGTTTAGGTGTGAATGGATACTACACATTGACCACTGCCAGGATTATAAAATATCACACATTGCTATCACTGATAGGGGAATAAGTGCCTTTTTCAACATTTAACATTTTGTACTGCGGAAAGTAGAAACTTGCGTGGATTAACACAATGAAGAATGGGTCAAATGGTGCAGAAACACATGGTTCCAAAAGGTTTGTGACAACACAGCTATCATAACATCAACGGCAGCTAACGATGCGTTCTCTTCCTTTGTTACACAGTTGTTCCCATTTGGCATAAACCAAATCACAGATCAATTCACAAGCGTTTTATTCGTTCTGATTAAATTGCACGTTTACATGGCAATTTTTTGTTTTGTTTTGTACTTGTGTTTATAAACTACAGTTGAACGTAACAGAAACTGAAATTGAACATTTTATTCTGAAATAAATATTGTACATGAAGCGTGTTTCATGAATGTTTTGTCGCTACATGCATTCGAAATTGCTGATGGTAGTTTATTGTTCGTTGCTAGTATCATAATAAAATAGTTGTCTATCAGTCGAGCTAGTCTATTTGAAAATTATATTGCAGGCATGTGGACCATGTGCCTACATGTGGCCCCTTCATACATATTTTATATTCAGTTTTGTGATATATATTCAGAGAAACATCTTATTCCCTTTAGATTTCTCTTATTGCTGTAATGCAATAATAGGAAGGTTACCATATATATTTTATTTACACTGGGAAAGATGAGAAAGTTGCTTATGGTTAGTAGTAGAGCATTCGTATCGTATGAATGAATTTGCGATTCCTCCTCACTTTAATTATTCAAACAAATAGTTCCTTTTTGGCCCGTGTGGATTGCAGTTTACAACCAGGCAATAATGTTCCAACCGATTTGTAACAGAATATTCAGTCAGCTATCGATTTTTGCTAATCATTGCCATATAGATTTGATTTTTAAAAAGATTTGAGTTTTAAAAAGTTTATATTTAACACAAAGGTTTGCTTTATGTTAAATTAAATCTGGCCTGACTGTCCTGTACATTTGATACTTTCACAGATAGTTTTAAAAATGCTCTATGGTAACAGTCAACTTTTAGTCATGCCCAAGGCAACAGAAGACTTGCGTGTATGTGTGATCTGTCCTTCAGTTACTACAAATAGCTTAATAGAACTGAACGATAAATGTAAAATCTGATGTGAATATCACGAATTGCTCGTGCTTTGGTCATTTTGTAGATGGACATGCAAATTTTACTTTTGTAATTGGGAATAGGTCTTCATCCAGAAATGCCTGTACATCATTTGGATGACACTCTTACTTGCCCCTTACCATGCAAAACACGTCAGAGCCTATTTGTCACGGATTGTAACTTAATAGTAGTCTGTGTGACAAATGGTTATGTCAGCAGTAAGTGAAAAACTGCAGTTACTGCAGGTACTTTTAAAACAGAGAATAAAATCAAGTGTTGAAAATCAAGAGCCTTACGAATTTAGGATTTTCCATTAGAGGAATACAATGTAAATTCTATGATGGACTGCGAAAGACAGTCGAGGACCTCATCCATATTGCATGTGTTATTTTGACATCATGTCGTTAGCGTGGTTGATTACAGGTCTCAGATGGTTAGTTGACCCAGAAATATAGTTTCGTTTTACCACACTTTAAATCTTAGAAAATAGAACCCCTTAAGAACGTGAGTTGTTATTTTTCTCCAAAGCCATTTGACAACTTTATCCCCCGCCGGGAGAACGCAATTTTATGTGTAGGCCGTCTGCTTGAGATTACGGGACAAGTGTCACCTACATCCGACGTTAAGTGTGTACTTTCCAGGTTTGTCAGGTAACGTGTTTTACACCTCGATGTGGTGAGGTAGTGGCGGTTTTTCTAAATTCGATTTCCACATATAATTCACCTAATTTACCTAATTCACCTAATCGTGGTATGATAACTGAAAATGAGTAAGGAATCATACAATAAACGGTAGCCTTTAAATTAGTAGGTGCACCACAATTAGTATCATGGTCCACCATAAACGGTAGGCATAAACGGTAGACATACCAGAAATGGTATTGGGTCTCTAAAGATCTTACCTAATTGGATGAATTATATAATTTAGGTGAATTCGGTGGGCATTGAACTTGAAAAAATTTCCATTATGCAGGATGGTTTGCCCAATATCACTAGTGGTTCTGGAATATAAACCCGTTTCCTCCAAGTTGCTATGGGGCATTAACTTTCATGAAAATAAATACATGACAGTAAATATTTTAATGATATCAAAATTAATTTAGACCGACTGTCAAATAATACTCATCTGGGAATCAATTAAAATATTGAAACATGTAAAAAGTACACACTTGGGCAAAGAATTGTGAGTTGTGCGTTTTCCTTTGTGGGGTTAATGCTTCATTAACTTTGTGATAGCGTGAAGTATAGAATGTGCGCAATAGGAAGAAACAAGGTTGAAGACTTTAAATGTCATTGAACTAAAAATGTATATAGGAAATAAAAAATGAAACTGATGTTGGAATGATAATCCAATAATGCTCTCCCCAGGTGTAGACAATAGTCTGAAGAACGTTCAACAAAAATGTTCGATTTGATGAAACTGAAAGTGAATGATGAAATCATCTTAAACAACAAAGTATTTCAATAAGAGAAATTTTACGAGAGAAGCTTAATTTGTCCTTAATATTAATTGCTCGGATATGTAAGGGATTATACATTTTAGTTTCCTATTTTTCCTAAATCTATTTTCAAAGGTTCCCAAATTGACAATGCTGACTCGGATGATTGAAATTATTCAACTTGAAAAACTACTCTCTGAGATCAGTAAACACTTACAATTTTTAACTATTCCCACATACTTGGTTTTTTTTCTCAAATCTAAAAGGCTACAAGACTAGTTTTGTGGTAGTTTAAACAGCCACGATGTACAAAACAACAGTATAAAAATATTAATCTTGACAGCTCATGCAAACATAATTTTCATCTGTTGCAATAATCTCACCGCACGAACCACAGACAGAAGCCAAACATATGTAGCAGAGTATGGACGAACAATTATGAGCATCTCTGATAGGCATCATTGTACTCTCTATTGCTTCCAGCACACGCTGTTTGTTCTCCCTCCCGTCGGTCACAAAAAAGCAATTGTGAGGCTGCACGTTACAATCTATTTCCTCATATAGACTAAATCTGATTTGCAAAGTCTCTAATGAAAATTACATACTCAGGCAAAACGAATGTTTCGTATGGTGGATCTATTTTTTCCATTCAGTGGCAGGGGAGAATTTTTCAATAACTTTGCAATACAAAACCTGAATATTTTCATGCGTATATTCATAAATATTAAATGGGCACCCCTCCAAGTCAACATTAGTTCCTTACATACATGTAAATTATATTAAGATGTAATAAGAAGATCAGTTATGAATTGTAGCAGAAATCATAACGTCAACTTCAAGTACTCTGCACCTGCGAATTAGTTACACACATCCATTTATTAAGAGCGACTTTACTGCAGGAAGCAAATCGTAATTCTACTTGCTGCTTCTGCTCATTATGCTGTTTTCTTGCCATAATTTACTTTCAACATTACTTTCCGTCAGATTGTTTTGAAATCATGACGGATAGAGAAAGAAAATATCTTATTTCCAATACTGTGGAAGTCGGCATATGTTCATATTTTTTCATCAGTGTAATTTAGCTCAATTTCCTATGGTTATCTCAAATTCAACATTGTCCTTATTATACATACATCTATATCCTGGAACCGTATTTTTCTTACTTTCATCTAGTTAAAGAAATAGCATTCACTAAGCCTATCAAAGCTGTAAGAGATTATATTTCCTGAGGCACGTTCGTTGCGAGTGAGTTTGCCTGGGTCTAATGAATGCACCGGGCTTTCCGTAATTTGGTTTACAGGTTTACCGTATCAGGTGAAACTGATGGTTCAGTTCCTCACTTCACAATACAATCAATGGTACATGTCGCGAATCCGAATGCTGCATAAATCTTCATGTTCAAGTAAGATGTTATTTGCGCAAGTGTTTAGAGAACATACAGCGTGATATCTCGCAAATTGTGTGAACATTTTTGATTCCGATAGAGCACATTTTGAGATTTGTCACTCCTTGTACTGAGAACTAAACTGTTGCATTAAATGTTTTTTGGTCCCAAAACTATTGATTGAAATTACCTGAGGTTTTCTGAGCACAAAAAGGTTGTAATGTAATTGGATTCATTTAAGGAACAGGCGAAATTTACATTGCGGAATCAGTACTCATAGTCATAGCATATTAAAAAAAATCCAAATGACGAGTATGGGGCTGGATCACGGATTGATAGATTCCTTCTTGCAATAAAGAAAATTAAACATGTGCATGACCACAGATCATAACCCCTGGTGAAATCTGCCAGTTCCACATAAGGTAGAGTAATTGAAGATGTAAGAGAAAGCCTGATCTATTTTTTATGTGAATAAAGCAGGTTCATTTGGACCTGGTCCACTCGGGATTATTAGCATGAAAACTAGCGCAAGCAAAATTCGTCAAATTCATCTTTTCACAGTAACAATAAAACATCTCATAAATTCCTGTAATCCTTCTTTCAATAGGAAAATTAGCAGAAAATAAAACAGTTTGAGTGATATTGGAACTTAAATTCATTCGTAGCTATTTTCCGGTTTGTTTATTACACTAGCTCTATCTTTGTCTGACATTTCTTAATCAAAGTACATTGCTTGTGTTTTCCCTAGCTTCCTGTTCAATATCTAACTCAACAGCTGTACAAGAGGCCTATGCAACGTTGAGTACTTCAAACCACTGGACCTATATTTCACCGTCGTGAACTGAGCAAGATGCTAACCGCTTGCAGATGGTAAAAAGATCAGTTACCTGGCTTACTGCTTACAATGTTATGATACGGCTTCGGAAGATTTAACGATAGTGGATTAGCCGTCGGAAGTTGATTTCGTTCTAACTTTGTAATTCATAGACGATTGAATCATTTTTTTTGGAATATAGATACACAAAATAGTCTGATGTATGTGGATTACATGATGAAGAATGGGGCAGATAGTACCAAAACATATGATTCCGAGAGGTTAGCCGCAATATACATTTTTGTACAAAGAAAAACGCTTCCAGATTAAAAGTCTAGCTTTGACATTAAAACGCCTGCTTTTGCGAAGAATCGGTGTTACGCATTGCATTTGGTATTTTGAAAATATAGACATTGTCGAGAAAAGTTCGCGATCTAGACAAGACATAATATATATACACAGTTTGCAAGAATAATCAGAATAATAACGGGGGTTTCGTTGTTACTACTTTCCCCACAGGATCCCAACTTCAGTCTACACGTCTAGGTTCCTTGTACAGCATTATGCTTACGTAAAGCATATTTTAAGTTGTTTGGACAAATAAAGCAATTGTTTATGGGCAAACTTTAGTTGGGAACACTTCTTAAAATGTTGTAGCTAAAGTTCTTCCAATCTACAATGGTAAATGCGGGCCATAGATGTTTGAGTTACAAATCCCCTTGTATATCTCACTCTCCAGCTGTTATACTGGTCTTTCTACTGACATTTCACTCAGGCAGGCATCAATCAATTTCTTTGACAAGAACCGCCAATGTATTCAAGGAATAAATCATTGACATTGATTTACTATTGAAGTTAAGTCTCACGAATTAAGATGCGTTACATTTGTGGAATTCATTTGAAACAACATTGTCTCATCATATCCTCTTCTTACTCTCTCGTTCATCTTGCATTTGTTTCAGTGTAAATTTAAATAGGTTGTCACTGTGTTTTATTACATTATTCTAGTGTTGAGAAACGTTTGCACATTAATAAGAGAAAAAGCATTACTTCCCATTTGCCTATTTTGTCATATTCTGATATTCTCAGAAAATTAAGGCTTGAAAGCAATCGATATTCACGCCGTACTTTAGTTCACTGAACGTTAATTTCTTCAAGAATGTTTATTAGAAATATTTTATACCATAACGTATAATTTGAATAACTGTCCTGAGCCTCTATGGGGCAAGTCTAGAGGGAGGGGACAGATATATGGTGCTCAGATTCAGCACACACATGCAACAGGCTTGGACCCAGTTGAAACATTGTCCGCTTCACTAAATAACAGCTGATGCGAAAGGATATCCTTCTCAATACAGTGATTGATTACGTGTGTCTAAGGTCCAATACGAGACTTGTGAAAAACATTCAGAGACTTCATTGGATTGATTCCGATGTCCTGAAGCTTCAGCAAATTACTTCTTCACCTAAAATGTTATTTACTGATGTAAAATAATAGACGGGGGTAATATGTTATACTAAGCTGGCCTACTATTGTCTATACCTAACGACCTCGGCGGTGATTGCTTTACTCCTGAAAGAAAATGGCTTTCAATTAATTCAGATTTGGTTTTATAGCCACAAGAGCCGCGATGCTGAATCATTTAGATGTATTCGTGGTCTGGTCACCTTTCCTGTGACAATCTGGGTTCTAAGCTAAAATGCAGGACTGAAAAGTAAAATAATGGATTGCATAGACTTATCTTATAAATTGTCACATTTCTCAGTCACTTGGGCATTTTAGCTTTTTTTTGTATCTTTGTCAAGCAGAATAGTTTCAGTGTTTTAGTATCATCCATTTAGCTACAACTTAGAAACGTATTAAAACCGATCTGATATAAATGCTGTATAGTTTTAGTACACCGAGTTGTCAATCTTTCTACCATATTAATGTTTCAGAGATATCAAATCAATACAAAGATATATATGTTATTCATTTCCTGTGGGTGAACAAACATTATGAAATAATCTCTCATCGCAAGACATGACTAATGTTGCACTTTAACCTGTACAATATGTGGGAAAATAACATTTATACAGAAACCTATTTACCAGTATATTCTACCAGTGAAGCATTTAATATCTAAACTACAAGTGATTTACTCATTCAGTTGATGTTGGCTGAGGTCTATCGTTTCTGCTTAAACGGAAAAGAGAGAGTTATCAATGATTACGGTGTATGTAGGCGGAGTAAAAACTGCTCACATTGATTTATGAACTTCACTTCTTTTTGCTTTGTTTATGAGTTTACAAGATTTTTCCATGGAAGAAAAGGAGAAATATTGTCAAAATATGCAACATGTAAATTGTACCTGTACGTAAACAAAGTCTGATTTGCAAAATTGCTTTTCGCGAAAATTGGGGGGGGGGGGTTATTTGTTGTTTTAAGAGGATAGGTTTCCATCATGTGTATTTTTATTACACTTTGTTAAAATGCCTCTTATTTTTCTCTTTGTAGGTAAGTTGATTCAATTTCAAGCTAGTGCTCAGAAAAGGTAAAGTCATCCTTTTTAGAATTTCCGAGACTCCAAAATGGTTCTTGTCTAAAATCTTCACGAGAATTCGTCTGTCTTGAGATTGTGAGGTGTTACTTCTTTCCAAAATGATACGTCCCTTGATACCCATTAGATGTATCACATGTAGTACTAAAAGTTCTCATCGGCACAGCTATGATTGGACAGAAGAATTTTCCTGATGTTTCCTTATAATAAAGCCAATCAACACTTTTCTTTCTTGTTGCATATTTTCAATTCGGTTTCAGGAAATTAAATGGTGGGGAGTCATGTTGTTTTTTTAGGCATTCACAGAATTACGAGCTTATTAGCTGATGAATAGGTTTTAATGTCCGACTCATCTGCTTGAAATTAAAATGTGGTTGGTTATTAGATCGCCATTTTATGGGAAAAGGTACTCCATAAATAAGATTAGGGTAGGGGAGAACACCTAACGAAAAGCCTTTCTTTTTAAGATTTTCTCAATCTTGATAGAAAGTCAATAGATCAAGTAGTCTGCTGCGGGGATATGAACCACGGTTAGTGATTACAGATTGATTTACTTCTAGCAGATAATCAATATAAATACAATCACTGGTTGATTTGGATTTATTGATTACGGTTACAGTTTAGATATTCACATCTTTTCCTGAATTAAGCGTGAAAAAAGTGTGAAGGATTTTTCAGGATGTGAACCCACAATCAAAAATGACTCAGGATTTTCATCGTGACATCTGATCAAACGTGTCTAGAACTATGGTGTACAACGTAACTGTGTTCGGGTGGAATGTAGCAGTTACCAATTACTTGGGCAATTTTAGCAACATTTAAGAACAAAAGAATTATTCAATGTCATTGAATAGCACAGCACGACATCTATTTGTTTCGCAAAAAGATACAATCTTCATTCGCTGAAACAGTCTGAAATATTCGAGTGAGGTACAAAGTAGGATTTTTTCTCAGTTTATTACAAAACTTCGTCTTATTAGCGTCCAGGCCTCATTAAGCAATCTTCAGGCTACAAGTTGACACAAAGTAAAGTTGTAATGACCATTTTGCCTTTAAATCATGTTTGGAGCAATTGTTTGAAGGTTTCTATCCGTCAAGCACTTTCTTTAGTATTGTTTCCCTTCAGGCTAATCGAGATGGTGTTGTTTTTAAACTCATCCGAGACACTTCTATCAATTCTCAGGGTGAAATAGCTGCCAACAGATTGTTATCACAGGTGGTTCGGTACATCTTAACTTGGAAAACATTGTGATACTGTAAATGGCGAACGTTGTAGTCTACATAACAAAAACGTTTTCCTTACATTGAATGCAATTAAATGTCATACAACGCTGTTAAATTTATGTGAAATTCAAGTGCTCAGCTTCCATTGCAATTGTACTTTACTAAATTAGTTTCAATGAAACCAAAGTTGATCTTCCTTGTATAATATATATTTAAGTATAAAGTAAATATAAATATACTTTATCCAACTTTGAGATTTTTTGTTTTAAATTATGAAATTTCCATATGAGGAATATTCAATGATTTTGCACAGAAGATAGTTATTTCACAAAAGAAAGTCTTCCTTCAATCATTTCCGAATCAATCAAAATTAACCGTTACTGCTTTAAATTCCATGATACTTACTTCATACATTAAGGTAACATGTTAGCTTCCCGTTCTGTTGAAAAAATCTATTCCTTGACGGTCGAGCCATTTTCAATACTAGGCCGTCCTCACCTGCCAGTCTACCCTGGGGCGGGGGGGGTCCATCTAGAACTTCCTGGTCAAGAGAGCCACATCTGTCTTGACAATGAATTGGGATAACCGTCTATGTACGCATGAATTGGTGACACACTTTTACAGATGTGCCGTCTAAATTATTTATATTCTAAAATGAATTTGTTAATTGCCGTGGGGACAACTCATGTCGTAATGTATGATACAATTGATGAATAACGACATGAAACAGCCTTCATTTTTTTCATACCCTGAGTGATGGATAAAACATTTGCAATGTGAACTGCACTTGTGGCTCTACAATTAATAAATAGTTCCTTTGGGTTGAATTTGAAAAAAACATGTATTTGATTGCTGGTAACAAAATATAAAAGGTGCATGTTAAGAATTGAAAGGGGAGGGTAATTTATTTACCTTGTAGGGCGTTCAAATCGTCTCTGTACATAAACGTAAATGAGAATACCTCGACAACGGCTTTGTTTGCATGTCATAATTCTGTGTTTCTCCAGATTTTCTTGAATTCTTAGTGTTGTGGGCAGAACTACGTGTTAATAGACTCTTGATTGATGATTGAAGTGCGTAAAGTGTAGAGAAAGAAAACGTTTCAAATTTCGGAGACTACGTAATGAAAAATTCATTCGTAAAATATGTCACACTTAATGGTG
The DNA here is from genome assembly GCA_038406195.1 of Haplosyllis anthogorgicola. Taxonomy (NCBI): domain Eukaryota; kingdom Metazoa; phylum Annelida; class Polychaeta; order Phyllodocida; family Syllidae; genus Haplosyllis; species Haplosyllis anthogorgicola. The sequence goes on from JBCAUI010229749.1 coordinate 14,935, forward strand.
TTAAAACCTATCTCGTAAATGGATTTACAGAAATGAATTTCTATCACGAAACGGACAAATAATGTCCGAATATCATTTTCAGGTAAATATAGAGCTGTTCAATACTAACATTATTTGAAAATGTTTTTATTGATATTTCACTTTTCGTGCTACGTTGGAAGAAACTTTAGCCCTATGTTGTTGGAGCAGCATTCTTGGATTTCATGTACAGCCAAAAGAAAGAGCTATTTTGTAAATATGAAAGACATGAGGGAAGGAGTTTCTTAATGTACTTTTTAAATAGAATAATTGAATAAAAGGAATCTTTAATGGATTCATCACCAGTAAAGATTTTAGATGTATTGTGTAATGGGGCGAACACAAGAAATCACTCAACCATGCATCTTGCCACTTAAAATATGAGTAGAGTCTATTTACACAGATGCTTTTAAAAACATTTAATGAGAAACGTGGAGTTTCTGCGAGTGGGTGTTTGCGAAAAAAATACTGCTGGTATTATTAAATAATACAACAGTCGCACCTTCTCTGCGCTGCATCCGACAAGCTCCTGCAGCAAAATTATGCTAAGTTTGCTGTGTTTAGTTGCGGAAGTTCCCATTATTCAGACGAAATTTAAACAAAACCCGTGGATCCCTTGAGAATCTCAGAATAGTTGCCTTCATGGTATGCTTAATTTTGTAGTAAACTTTTGCTAGATATTTGCATTAATTATCTGTCATGTCTGATTAATTTCTGTATTAAGCGGTTGTTGTCATTGTGAGAAATTAACTTAGTTTTGAAACATATTCATCTCTTCATTGTGATTCTCAGCACAAAGCAATGAAAAATAAAAATGCCCAGTAATGTAGCCAAGATGGCTATTTGATAAACATAATGTTTCCCTGGGTGGTCGTTAGACTTATCAGCCAACAATGTTTTGAACATTTGTTCTCGGTTGCATTTGACATGTGCTTTTAACAAAAAGAAGTAGATCCAAATGACGATAATAACATAACAGGTGCATGGATATTTATTCAAACAATTAAATTCCAGGTGAGTATAAGTCATAAATAGTAGTGTTACGTGAGGGATGATACTTTAAAACCTTATCATCATACTACTAACAAATTTAAGAGGTGAAAGTGTCACGTTCCTGATGGGGGGGTCTGTCAGGAGTTTGACCTTTGTACACTCAGATCTAAGGTCCATTCTGGGGGGTCTATCTGCTGAACAAGCCTGAACATGTTCTGGCAGAGGTGCAGAAGTGGGATATTGAGAATTTCTTGCAGGCATTTCAATTTTAAGCAAGGACATTGGAGGAGGGTCTATATGAATGCATTGGGCTATGCCAGCTATGTCTAAGGTTGGGCTGCCTCACCAGCCACCTATCCTATGCTGTGGGGGGTCTGTCTGTTTCTGTGCAACTTTGTACATCCTTCAGCTGGCTCAAACTAAAATTTTTATGTTTCAAGTCAACTTTGTAAAATATGAACATATACTTTTGAAACTTGCCATAGGGGTAGACTAGGACATAAGGAGCAGTGCTGCATAGCTGCCATTCTGCTACGATGCTTTTTTACCCCATTTTGG
>JBCAUI010229860.1:0-16502 GCA_038406195.1 Haplosyllis anthogorgicola
TTTTTTCCCGATCGCCGCACTTTGAAAATCCTGAAAGTGCAATGTAATCCAAATGATTAAAAAAAAAAGGCCTAACACAATATTGCTGTAACCAAATGTACAGAAATAAGAACTGTTTTATGGATTGAGCGATGACACTCATACACCAGTGTGCACCAGTAAAGTGATATCAGAATTGGATTAGGTTGCTGGGAAGTTGTGCAGTTTGGTAGGTTAAAGCCTTAACAAATATTACAATCGTCATCTGAGGGGAACTTTGTACAGTATCCATGTCTGAGAACAGTGAGGTGTAAACGTTCTAGGAATTAAACAATGATTTTTCTTCACAGAAAGGAAAGGTCGGAACTCTGGTCTGGGCGAGACTTGGGCGGCAACAGTGGTGGCCTGCTATAGTGATTCACGGATGTCACTGCGGAATGAAGCCGGCGAAACCGGATAATATCTGGGTGTATTGGTTTGGCGACAACAAAGTCTCACAAGTTCGTATACATTTAGCGCATTTGATACAAGAATGTTTTGATCAAGTCAAAATGGCAATATAGTTCAGATGCAAATACGGTGGTATTTCTCTGGGGGAAGTGCATAATGTTATAAAATTAATGCTTAAGTGATTTCGTCAGATAGGATACAAGTATGCTGTAAAACTGCAGGTGCCTCATAAAACTGATTCAATTACATTTTAGGTGGTAAAGGATGTAGTGGAGTCATTCAGTGAAACCTTCTCGGAACATATTGTCTACTCAAGCACAAAGCTCTACAAACAAAGTGTTATTGAAGCAGTGAAGGTCAGTAAAAAACGAGTTTTAATATTTATTTTAACTAAAGGGAGATTTGCATGTGACCACTTCAGAATTGTAAGAAGCAGATGTCATCAGGGAATTCCCAAGTCCTCATGCAGGCTGATGACATTTAAACGTTTGCCAAGCCATGTCAAACCCAACTAATTTAATAATAAAATCACGTGAAAATGGAAGCCTTTTGTAGTCCTTGTGGACCAGTGAGGCTGAAATTGACTTGCCTCCAGCGGAGATGGGACCGTGGACTAACGAACCAGTGCTAAGGGAAACATTGTGTCATGGAATGTGATAAGAATAGTCAATTCATTATATTGTGTAACAACAGTTAAAGTGTAATATGTTTTATACTTATTTTTCAGGAGTGTTGGACACGTGCAGGGCTCCCTTTGGTGGCAGGTGGGACCCCGATCACGGATGAAGAGCTAATGACGTGGGCTGGCGGAGGATTCGTCATCAACAAGCAAATCAACCACGAAACCTTCTTGCCCAACCCAGGTATGTTTAAGATGTAGATCAAAATGAAGTAAATTGATATTGACCCATGCAGGACCATTTTGGAATACTGCAACTTGTTTGTTTATTTTGGCCAAACTCTGATTCCTCGAGATAGTACTTCAATGATAGATTTACAATGGATGAGAGTAGTTGAAAAGCGTTTATTTAATTACAGAGAAACCATTGTCAACTTTTGTCCTGGAGGCCTTGAATGATGTGTCGAACCGTGTTTTCCAAGAAAATGAATCTGATCTGTTCGATGACTGGATATTTAACGAGGGTGAAGGTGAACCACCGCAAAGACTTTTCCGTATCGAACGAAAACCGTCTTCAGGTATGCAGCATCTCGCTTACCTAATATCTTGACCTGATGCAGTGGTGGATCAAGGAATTCTCAATGATGGAACCCCAAGTTTCGTGTAAAATCTATGAAAACGAACAAAACTTGGGCTGTTGATGTCACAAGAGGTTATCAGTAATGAAAGCGATTGAATGGAAAGGAAAGAGAATCTTTTCCACACATAGCTGGATAAATGTTAGTGGCATTTATTATAATTTTCAGAAACAGCACTTAACTTGGTGAGGGCCGGAGTGAAGAAAATTGAAGGTGAGCATCCTTTATAAGGACAAATATTATTTATTTTATTGGTATACATGTTTATTTAAGGACACCCCCTTATAAGGACACTGAAATAGACATTTTTTGTTCATTTTACTACATTTTCAGGAATATGACAATAATAATGATGTGAAATTTCTAACTAAACACGAAAACAAGTTCCAAAATAAGCCTGAATGTGTTTACGATGCATATAATCCTGTGAATACTTGTTTAACATTCATAAAATTTGATAAATTTGCTGTAAATATACTTTATACAATAAAATAGCACGTTGTACTGACAGATCCCTCCTCATACCTCTTCCCCCAGTCTGCCACGATACTATTCCTTCAAGAGGACACCCCCGTTATAAGGACAATTTGATCTGAAAAAAAGTGGTGTCCGTAAATGGGAGGTTCTACTGTACTTCATCACTTAACTACGTTTTTCTTTCAGAGGTTTGTATTTCCTGTGATGATCCCAAAGAAAAAGTTGTAGTTCAGCATCCACTCTTTCACGGAGGACTTTGTGAAGACTGTAAGGTAAAAAATCAACCTTTAAGTTTCTGATATTGCTTAATGTATCGTAATAAATTATTGAGAAGATGAGGCTTCAGGTAATCGATCTTGTTTTATTTCAGAATGACATCATGGAAACAATTTTTGCATTTGGAGAAGATGGAACAAATGTAAGTCTCATATTATTTTGAAAATTGTTTGTGATAACAAGAATGGCTACAGACTGTGAACTGTTTGCAGCATAACAGTTAGCATTGATGTTCAATCTACATTATTTTTATCAGGTGTACTGCGTAACTTGTGGCAATGGAGGTGATTTCTTTGTTTGTGAAAACACCAGTTGCAATAGGTGAGTAATTTACAGTTATATCCGAGAAGAAAAATGAGAAAAGTTTAAATTATTATTTCACTAAACTAACATGGCGTATTTAATAATTAAAAATTTCAGAGTCTACTGTACTGGGTGTATCAGGGACTTCATAGGTGCAGAAGCTATCGATAGAATAGCTAAAACTGACAGTTGGCTGTGCTTTCTCTGTGCGCCGTTCACCAAGAAAACTCACGGACTGTTCCATGCAAAATTCGACTGGCAGCAAAACATATTGAAACTCTTCCAGCCTGAGGAATGTGTACAGGTAAATGAATTTCGTGTGACAGCCAACAGTTGAGGTGAATTTGTTTATAAGCATACTTGCGCACTTGTATCCTGGTGAAAGATTAAGACACTTTTACCCATGTAAATTTGGTGTTACACACAATGATGTGTCTCTATCCTGTAAAAGAGATATCCGATTGTTGGGATTTCCCGTGCCAAAGAAGTTCATTTCCATGTGGATCTATTATTTTTATCATCTTGCATAAAGAGGGATATTGTGAATGATATTTTAAATTAACATCACAAATCTTTATTTTTACATCTTTGTAGCCAACTGAGCCGTCCATGTCTGATAGAAGACCAATCAGAATGCTGTCCCTGTTTGATGGAATAGCAACAGGTTAGTGTAGTAAATCTCTTATTATAGAATGTGTGCACGGTGATAAATCCCTCTTGATTTCACTGGGAAAGCAGCGGTTGTGTTGTGCTATGTGCTATCGGTGTGAATAGATCAAACGTATTTTATTCACAATTTGTTTATCTTGATTTTAGGTGCATTGGTCATGGACCAATTAGGCATTGACGTTGGTGTTTACTACGCCAGTGAGATTGATGAGGATGCGGTCACAGTGTCCCGCATCAGGTTTCCAAGCATCTGCAACATCGGTGACATAAAAAATCTGACAGAAAGTGAGGTTAGTATCACAGTTGGTATCATATTTTATTGATACTGTAGAAATTTTCTAAATCGAAGTTTTCAATTCACTTGTAATAAACAAAAATAGTAAAAGTAAAACGAAGAAATGGTAGTAAAACTTGTTCACATGAAATGCTTTAAATTTCAGATAAAGAAGATGTGCCCGATTGATCTGCTGATTGGTGGTTCACCGTGTAATGATATTTGTACCGTCAATCCGTCCAGGAAGGGCCTCAATGATTTAGGTAGGAAACCCTTTCAATTTTGATTATAACAGGGCATGCAGGATTTTTCATTGGAGGGGTTGATGGGGCCCTCGCAAGTGATTGGATGGGTGCCTTTTAATACTTCCCCCAAAACTGAAAGAATTGAAAGAAAATTTGGACTATTGGAGGGGTGCACACTTGATGTTCCCCCTGGATCTGGGATCTGCAGATGTAAAGAGACAGTTTGTACTTCCAAATAAATTTACCTACTAAATGTTTTGTACTTGATGTAAATACCGTAAATTCTGCACTGAGAAAGGTACCTATGCATACATGAAATAAATACACGACTTTGTTTGTAGAAGGGACAGGTCCTTTATTCTACGAGTTTCACCGGGTCATGAATATCATACAGCAACTAAACGGCAACCATCACCTATTTTGGTTGTTCGAGAATGTTTCCACCATGTCAACAGACGTAAAGGCCACAATCTCCAGATTTCTCCGAGTAAGTTTGCAATTGATAGACTTAAGTCATCGGTAACAATGCTAAGATTGATCAAAAATTAAATCTTGGTTTATCACTTCACATCATGTTTTTGTTTATTCAACCAACGCTGTGATTACTGGTGGTGCAAACTCATAAGTAAAAATCTATGTTTTCATGTTACACACTTTGTATGGACAATGACTCTGGAACACAAAAAATGCCCTGTGTTGCAGTTGTTTTTGGAACGAATAAATGTTAATTTTCATTGAAGGCTAAGGTTAAGTAAAGGTCATTTATATTTATGTTGTGGAACATTGTAGTGTGAACCGGCTCTTTGGGATGCGATACACTTTACAGCACAGAGACGGCGCAGGTACTTCTGGGGAAACATACCCGGAATGTACAGTCCGCCGCAACATGCAGTGCCTGATAAATCTTCAATTGACCTCAATGACTTCCTCATGCCTTCACGAACTGCCAATGTATGTGATTTAATCAGTTATTGATTTCTCTTTGCTAGAATGCTTGCTATTCAAATGATAATTGAAAGCATAAATAATCATATGAGAAGCATCGGTTTCTGTGAATTATGATGCCAAACAACAATTCACGTTTACTCAATTTCTGTGAATTGTGATGCCAAACTACAATTCACATCTAAATTCGTAAAGGGTGGTAGTGTTGGTATCTGTCAAACAACAGTTAATATAGTGAGTTAATATTATGTAGCTTTGTTTTTAGATGAAATCAATCCGATCAGTTACCACGCGCACGCCAAAGAAAATGCCAGTCAGAAAGGGTGAAACAGGAGACAAAATGTGGATACCCGAGTTGGAAAAGTAGGTGTTTCTCACAAAGTAAATCAAACAGCAATCCATAGAGAGAAAATGTCTGTGCAATAAGACCTCTCTTTTACGACACCTCTGTTGACTGCTGCTTAGTCCAAAACGACACCTTTGGCTGAAATTTAGTTTATTAAATATGTGTATTTATTAAATATGTGTTTTTGTACCTCCACTGAGGGACACATCACCTTTTACGACAGTCTCGTGAAGGAAAAGCTGGGGTGTTGCACAAAAGAGGCCATACTGTATTAAAGTCAAAGAAAGAATTGATTAAGCAGTAATTGTAAAATGAAGCTAGATGCAAAATGAACAAGCTTACTTTAAAATTTTGTAGGGTTTTCGGCTTCCCAGAGCACTACACTGACATTGGAAACTTGTCCCCGACCAAGCGGCAGAGGCTCCTGGGGAAGTCTTGGAGTGTGCCAGTCATCAAACACTTGCTCCGACCGCTCACACAGTTCTTTGCCACAAAAACTGCTGATTCGGACCAATATTGAATACGTGATCTATCAACCAGTATTGCCTTCGAGAACACTTATTTATTTATTTGAAGTATTGAAAAATTGAGCCATATGCACAGTGCCTTAATATTGAAATTGTTTTTGTGTTTCAAGTGAGAGATAATTTGTGATAATTCCTGTCCGATTTCTACTGTTGCTGAATCAGGGCACAGTTTATATGCACATACATTAGTAATTGACCGAATGCATCAAACAAATTCATGTTTTGTTCGAGAGAAATTGTACAATGGGATAAATCAGTTTCTTTTGATTAACATTCAATTTCTCAGCCTCGTTGTGGTGCTAACATTTCAGAGCTATATTTAATTAAAGGACGATATGATAATGTAATAAATATTCATAGACAAATATGCACAAGGTAAATGTTTAAGAATGTGTATAATTGTATTATCAATAGTGATTGATAATGTATAAAAAGCAAAGATCACCGCATCAATCCTTCTTACTTAACTCAATGGAATGACAAAAACGAGCTTTGTGTATTTGAATTTCCAAGTAAGACGGCCACTTTTTAACCAGGACTAATTTTGCATCATAATAACGTCAACTAGTCATTAATAATTCAAATATGTTAAGTCATTTTTGGCAATGTGCAGCCTACAAGTGCAAAACAGGAGGTTGTGAGGAATTCAGCAAATAGTAAATTTCTTGGGATAAGAATATAGGTCGTTATGGTAGTACACTTTGAATAATTCAATTGAATGTACTTGATTTAAAAGCATGTGTTATGCTAACAAGATGTATAAATGCATTAAAATATGTAGCTGTAGTGTGAAGATATGAGATTTGATAAAGCTACACTCGCACAGGCAATAGTATTGATAGATTGCAAATATGATCAACATAACTTTTGTGTAATGTGTGTAATATGTGACATGATTGCACTGTATTTTCTACCCTGCCATATGTTAAGTATTGCCTTTTGTACAAAGTGCCTGCAAGTTAGTTAAGTTGATCAAACTTGCCGCCTCTTTACTACTTTTTGTACGTTTGTGTGTGTCAGTCTTCAACTGTCGTTGCCATTGTGTCGAAGTTACTTAAAACAGTGTACGTGAATTAGGTTTACAACCCAAAATGTATCGGGCCAAGGAATAATGTCCTGAAGTGTATGCAATAACTTACTTTATACTTGTGCTTAGCATTTACCTCATCCGAAATGTAGTGTAGATATTTGTTTCATGATTATGTGTTCAGTTCTTGATAAAAATTGACATGTTGACATGTTACAGTTTTGGCTACAGATTACATGTAAGGAAGAAGCATATTGGAAATTTTCATTACGCTTTGATTAATGCATTTTGAACAACAGAAACTTCCTAATTAATGTGAATATTTAAGCCCGAAAAATTGCGCAAAGCTCGTTCTGTACAGAATGTGTCGGTAAAGAAGATTTACATGTTCTTCAAAATGTCATCCCTTATCAGTATTATCAACGTCAGTAGTTTAGAACTTATCAGCTACTTTAAGTTATTTTTTTCCCGGTATTTTGAGGCATTCTTCAAAAAGCTAGTCGTAGTGGTAGCATAGAAATGTGTACAAGGTCGCTAATCCTGCCAAAATTAATTTCTTTTTTAAAGATTATTTCATTTTGATATGATAATCGAGGCAACTTTTCTCTAAGCTGTGTTTAATTTGACAGGGTATTCCACTTGTATTAATGTAAAAAGATGAGAGTTGTTCGTAGTTATCTCTTTTGTCTACACATAAAAATCGAACTTCGAATGAAGTAATGAGATGCGAACCTTTGGTTGATCTACAGTGTAAGTCGACATTCCATTTTATTAGTGATAAATGTCAGCAAATGCACAATGACGTCATTACCCAGATAACACGAAAATAGTATTAAGATAAGGCCAATTTTTTATTTGTTTGATTACGTTTCCCACCGCCCAAACAAATCGAGAATTGTGAGGGAAAAATGGAATCATAGGTCAAATTGCAGTCGTATCTGTATGTTCTGTACGTTGCCTCGTCAAACAGTAATTTTGTTTTGCCAATTTCATAAAATAAATTACAAAGATCTGCAACCCCCCCCCGTCCCCGGCGGTCACCTCTCTCAAATATGTAATATGACAAATAAAAAATGTGGTCTAATAAAAATGTAACTTACTTAGACTGGTATTTGTCGTGTTCTCTTTGTAGAAATGTTGGGATGACTGTCGAATAGTTTGTTGCTTTGTATTTAGTTTGTTGCAGCTTTGTTAAGTGATGTATTCAGAAACCGATTTAAGTAAACGTATCTTAACTATCCAGTAGCAACCTCAGGCCGGAGATACACGATGCGATATAATCGCAAACGATCACTATCGAAAGCGATTACATTTGACCTTTTGAGTATTATCCTGTTGTAATTTACACAAAAAGGTTAATTTGGAAGAAATAATTCAGGATATGATATATTTTCTGCTATGAGTAGCCGTGTTTTATTGATAACCTTTGACTGAAATCATGTACAATTCCTGATTGTGTGCGAATGCATCCGGTCGTGTATCACTGGCCTAAAAAGGTGCTCATTTATGTGTGAAAAGAATGTGACTACGAAAGGCATTCTGCCGAATTTTTGGGCATAATTTGATATTGAGTCGGAATGGAATGTTGTGCCGCCCTTTGGTACTATGTGAATCTGGTCACATAATGACGTAGAGTTTGCAGGTCGTCACTGAAGTAGTGAAGTAATGGACCTAATGGTGAATGTAATGTAATTGCTTTTCATGGTCAATGTGCGTAAGGCTGGAGATACATGAGGAAATCTAATCAGAAACAGTCTCGATCGCATGCGATTGTGTTTTACTTATTTATATCAGAAATATCATCTTGTGATGCATGTAGAAGGGTTACATGGTAGTTACACGCCAGAATTTAATCATATTCATCTCTGATATGAATGGTTATATTCTGTAAATGAATTCCTGATTGAAATCGTATGCGATCAACTGATTGCAAACGATTAGATCGCATCGTGTATCACCGGCCTAAGATTACAGTACGTGTAGAGGCCGATTCACAGGGGACTAACATTTCTCTATCCAGAATAATTTTTTATTTGACAAGTGCCGCCATTAAATGAATTTGTACTCATTGACGCCTTACAATACTTGCAGTAATGTCCATTTAGTTACACACATTTAGTCCCAGTGCATGGATCCACCACTAAATAAGTGCCAAAGTAATATTCAAGAAAATATCTTGCCTTGACAAGTATCACGCATTAGTGACAATATGCTGTATGAAAATGAGTGATTGTAAATCAAGATCTATCTTATAGTTTTAACTTTTCTATTACGCCATGACCATTGACTAATTATGTACTCGTAATTAGAAATTATTTTTGTATGGTGTCCATACGTGATTTATGCAAGCAATATATGTTAAAAATTCATCAACATAAATTTCTTCAAAATTGTAAATCAGTAGCGGATCAGGAAATTCTATTATTAAATGTAACCCAATGGACAGTAGAACTCCTTTTGAGCGGCCACCCTTTTGAACGGCCACTCATTATTTACTGCCAATTTGCACTAAACAATTTTAGAATTCAACACTACAGAATAATACTCCATATGAGGTCACGCTTAATTTAATTTGCATCCAAAAATTCTGTGGCAGCGCAAGATGAGTTCTACTGCATTGCAGTGTAAATTTGGTTTGTCCATCGTGCAGTACAGCCGATTCGCTACTGATGTTAGTAAAAAAATACGGAAGTTTTACCTCATACTTGCGGTACCTCACTTGCTTATTCGGAATTGCCGTACTCTGCACATATGCATATTGAATATATCAGCCATATTTATCTGTATGCAAAGTGTCCTTATTGTATTTGGAAATAAAATGTAAACGAACGTATTTGTAATTGTGTGAGTTTAAAATTGTCTTTTATAAATTTGTGTTATTTTTTTTTTATTTTTGGCTCATTTGGCATATATGCCAAAGAGCCTATAGAATCATGATTTGCCCGTCATCCGTCATGGTTGTCATTGTCATCAGCATCTGTGCACACTTACCCTGAGCACACTTTTGATCATAGAGACTTCATATCTTACACACATACGCACCTATAACCCCCATGAATGCGCAGTAAATATTATGTTACTGTGACCATTATTCTCAAATTGGCAACCATATTTGTATTTTTCTTTGATCCTTGCTCTTGGACATGCTTTTGGTGGAACAAACTTCATATTTGACAGTCATATGCACCTATGTACCCTCTTTTTTTCTTGTAAAAAGTATGTTGATACTGCATACATTTCCAGTTTGGTAGCCATATTTGTGTTTTTCACACATTACATATTGGAAATTTCATCCTAAATACTTTATTTGTATCCATTTGATATTGTGATTTAGATTGCCTCAGTTTTTTGAAAATGCCAAATGAGGCTCAGGTCCATCAGGACCTATTTGTATGTGTAACGTTCATAGACATCAACATGAACACACACACAGCCCCACACACTAGATTGCTAACCTGGCATCCATAACACATACAACAGTTGTGACAGTATGGGGTCAGCCATTAAGCATGTTTGCATGGCAAGAAGCTGCTGAACATATACATTTTAACTGAAATTAAAACTTAATTTTTGAGCAAGCTATTTAACTTTTTGCTACTTTTTCTTTTCCAATATTTTAATTCATGTTTCCTTTAAACACCCATGCAATATGATGTAATTTGGAATTGAATTAACTAAATAAAAATATTGAAAGAAATTTTATAATTGACACAAAAAAAATGTAAAAGATTATAAATCAAACATAGCACAATCACAAATAGTTGAAAAAATGATACTTTGCCCAAAAGAAAGCTTAAAATCACATTAAAAATTGTAAAACAGGCTCTTGCCATGCAACTGCAGCCCTAAGTCTGGCACAGGAAGGGACTGCATGTAAGCAGTCTAGTGGTGAGGCTGTGTGTGTGTGTTGATTTGATGTCTATGGTAACGTTTAGGTATGAACTACAGTGGAACCTGTTTTGTACGATACCCAACTGTTTCCACCAACAAGTCAGGTGTAGTTCAAGGGTGGTTTTATTACAGTAGAAAGATGGAAACTTCGAACTGAAATTGATCTGCAGCTGTACATTTGGAAAATTTGTTTTCGACCAACACAAGTCTAAAATCATCTACAGCACGTGGTGACATCTACAACGATGGTTGAAACTGGTGGAGAAGGAAAGAGGGAAAGCGGAGGGGAAAACTTGAGAAAATGGATCAAATTCAGAGTCTGTCGTGTTTAATTAATTGTGGAGTACATTGCTATAGTACACACGTGTTTTAGGTTTGTCTTAAAGACGCTTATTTCATGATTTTCAGTATGCAAGCAAAAATTTGACTGGTATGTTAAATATCAAATAAAACCATGGATTGATTGTTTTCAAATTTAGTCGAGCATCGAATACTGCGAATTAGAATTTTAGATCCACTTTGAAAACGGGAATTAAGAGAAATGATAAATTTGACTCTTGCATGCAGTTGCAGAAGATCGAAGAAAAGATGGCTAAAAGAACAGCACAACAGGACCGAGACTTCGACGTTTGCACCCGCTGTGGTACTGTTATGTATGAAGGTACACCCTTCTACCTCCTCGTGATCTGTGTACCATGTTGGGATACCGTGGTGAACCGGCAGCAGCAGCAAGCACCGACAGCTTATGGTCAGATGTATTCAGGTCCACAGCCGACGTTTGGCGGACACCAGGTGATGGGAGGAGGAGGAGGTGACTTTGTAGGAGAAGGTCCGATACGATGTTCCAGCCCGAAACTGGACTTCCGATTAGGTAAGAATGTCAGTGATAGGAGCGTTTTTGCCGTGACGAAACCAGATACTTTAAGGGGAGGGGCACAAACTTGAATTTCGACCACATATTTCCCATTTTCAGCAAAATTCCCATGAAAATATAGAAGATTGTGACCAATGAAGGGGACACACATTCCTTGCGTACCCCGTGGATCATGGCGATGCGTCTTTGGGACTGTCTATAAATGACTGAAGATGATTTATTGTTTATTCAAATAACTTATTTTCTCAAAATCACACACCAACTTATATGCTAACTTTGCCTGGCATATGTTTGAGATCACCGTTGGGGTCCAAAACATCATACACTCCTCCCCGGATATATCGATATCGCTTATATCAATATCCCGCTTATATCGATACTTTTTTTCCATACCAAATTAATAGACCCTCTTGTTAATTGTTCTGCTTATATCGATATCCCGCTTATATCGATGCTATTTTCCCGCACCAAAAATATTGATATATCTGGGGACAAGTGTAATTGATTTTTTTGGGTCGCCCCATTAACGGAACTATTTGGTTGCATCAGAACGGCACCACCCTAATACAGCTAAATTTTGATTTTCATGCATTATTGGCTATTTTTACTAAAAAATCTGGTGGGTGCCCCTTCCCACCAGGTTTGCACCCATTCGTACGAGAAGTACCTGGATTCACCACTGTATTCGTCCTATAACTTTACATTTTTAGGGAAGCCCCACATGAGAATACCCGAGCCGGATGTAGCGCCAATAAACCCGCCTAAAAAGCCACGAGGACGGCCGCCTGGGAAAGAGCCGAAGAAAGATAAACACAAAACGAAACATTCTAAACCACCCACAACAAAAGCTGCAACTCCAGGCAGTGTAGCCGTATCTTCATTGTCAAGTAAGTAAAGGAATGTTTTCCGTCGTAAATTGTTAATCATTATTTCTTTTTACAATCGAATTTCGGAATTTTAAAATTATGGCAAAAAATTTGGAGTGGCTTATAAATCCAAAACAGAGTTTTATACATTTTGAGCATTCCACCTCCAACCAGATGAAAGTGCCCCCCCCCCCCATAACCCCATGATAAGATATCCTGGATCAGCCCGACATCCAGTGAACAATTTGTAAGTTTTGTCTATTATTTCAGACAATGCACAGCAACTTTCGATCGATCAGAAGGCACCTGATCCATCTATTTCATCGCCAAAGAGCCAACAAGTACCTGGTCAGCCTCTTGTGTCAACTCCGAATGAAAAGTTTCCAAGTCAACCTGTTGTTACCTCTTCGAAAAGTCAGGAGGTGCCAAACCAATCCAGCATAACCACTACTAGTCAGGAAGTATCCAGTCAGTCCGCTGTACATGCCGTGACTTCCAGTCAGGCTGTTTTGGGCACAACAAGAAACGAAGAGCCTGGTCAACCCCTTACATCGACTGTAAATGGAGATATACCCTGTCATGCCGTGTCATCAGTGCAGAATGATATCTCAACCAGTCAGACTGTCACTCGAACTGTCGGTGCTACTATTACTACTAGAAATCCAACTGAAACCGTCCCCAAAAGTAAGCCTACTGTGATATCATCAATTTCGCAGGATGTTGAGCCGTTCAAGTCGGTAGAAATTGCGACAGATCAGCAACAAGTGAATGGAAAGTTATGTAACGGAGCTGCTGAACCAATTTCCGTTTCCATCAAACGAGAGTTGATCGAATCGTACAAAGAACCAGAACCTGTTGCATGCGCGCCAGTGGCTCATGCATCCGATATGGACGTTGATGACGTGTTATCAGAGATATCACATACTGATGCGGACATTTCCAGCGACGAACCACAGAAAGAAGGGTACATGCGTCACTTCTATTGTTATTTCTGCATAGACGATGTGTTAAACGAAAAAATCGACAACTGCGAGTTCTGTAAGCCTGTGTGGTCAACCGACAAGCTGTGTAATTACGATAACGATGCACTTCGTGAGGAGTTCAGCAGATTCACCTATAAGGAGGGAAAATGCGTAATTTGTTTCGGAGAGGCAGCAGATACAAAAAAACAATCACTTTATCCGTTATGTAAAATGTGTGAGGCCAACATTGAAAAGGCACTTTCTTAGATAGTGTCTGATTAATAGAACGTTTGTCTGTATTATCATAGGCCGATTGGTAATGGGCCTATGTAATATCAATATTAAGGTGCAATAATTGATAACTCTTATAATTCTGAACACTTACTTGTGTGTGTATTTTATTATCGGTATTACATCGTTTTGTAAGCGTCTGGTGTTTCACCTTGGGGGTAGAAACTAAAACAATTGTATTATTGCATGTACAAAGTTAAGTGCCTTCAGAATTTCCTAAGGCTGAAACAACACTGGGACGTCGGTGCAATAACTATTCATCTTGTAGTCTTTAAGATTGAGAAGACACTGTGATATCAGTGATATATCTTAGTCCCTAAGATTTAAAATGGCATTAAGGTTTGTAAGGGAATATATTTAACTTGAGAAATGTACAGTATGTGTACATGTATATCTTTGTCCTTGAAAGTAAAGTGTGTGTCGCATATTCATTAGCAAAAGATGACTTGAAAGGTTTTCACTTTTGATTTCCTGCGGTCTATAGTCTGGGGTTTGGTAACACGGTTTGTTCCTTCTCAGTCTTAAAAAGGACTTATATATAATCTATTGTAGCCTCGGATTTATTTACATTTACTGTTCTCGCTCGTGCGTACAATTATTAATATGATACCTATTTTACTAGTTGATGCCATATCAAGGAGGTAGGACAATCGTGCACAAAATGGTTGTGTAATGGTCCCACCAAAACTTAAAGTGATACAGGCAGCAGTGTTCATTTATACTTTTTCCCTTCTATTACTTACAAATGTAAGATGACATTCAGTTGTTGACAAGATGTATGCGAATTCGCATATTCACAAAGATGTGTAAAACGAAGCCTGAATTTATTTTAGAATAGGTCCCCAGTCAGAAAAACGGTAAAAGTTAATTTGTGATAGTGTAAAATACTGTGTAATATTGAACGACGAATTTAAGATGCATCGGTTGTACGTTCCCGTTTGATTTATTAAAGATACAACGAAACGAACACAAATTAAATACATTTTTAGATTACAGTTTATTTGATACATTTGTATTTTGATATGTTTAAATACTGAAATTATTCATTATGAAAGTTAACACTTTTATTGGTAATATTCCAATTGGTAGAGACTTTAATGGAGGAAACTCCTATTTATTTCTGTTCTTAGTGGACAGCAAAATAGACAAGATATATGTGTATATTTCACTGTGTACATTATACAACCGTAGTTAATTAAATCTTAAGATTATGTAAAACGATTATTTTTGGACTTTTGTGGATCGAGGTCCGCTTTGTGTGGCCACTGGTACCGGTTTGGAAGCAAGGGTGGATCTGTCACTTACTCTCTTGCGCTGTGATCCCCAGAGACGTAAAACATAAATTCGGATGGAAGTAGGTACATTCAATTCAAGTACGTAATGTTGGATCAAAGTTATGTTGAGGTGATGTATGCTGGAGGCCTGTACAATTTGGGGCTGCTCCAAACTGTTAGTGGTTTATAACGCATTGCCAATTATTGCCTACCCGCATATTATTATCAGTCCAACAAGGTCAGCGTCTGCCCTGGTTCTTGTAATGTTACCACATATTAACCTCTCATTCTGCCCGCCCCTCCGCCTCCGCCCCCACGCGTTGTTAACATAGGATTGTTGTATGTTAAATGAACGAAACTTGATGCGTTTCATGTAGTAAGGCCAAAATGTTTTTTACTATTTGGATAACGTTCCCCGTCACGCTAAAAAATGAGGAACTGTTTAAAAAATGTCAGACCAAACAGTGGAAGACGAAAAGTTTCCCTTTCCTCGCTGTGCATCGAATGAGAAATATGCCCAATTCTTGAATTTTGTTGAAAATGTAAAACTATTTTTCCCATTGACCATTTGTGATAAAAAAAAAACCCCATTAACGCAGCGTAATCCATCAAATGAAAACGTCCGGCGCAACATGAATTACATCCATTTACTCGTGCCCTATTTAGCATATTTTACATGCTTCCATTAGAAATCTAGAGTCTGAAAATTAATAGCACAGCGTGGAATCATTTTGTTCTCTAACTTTTTTAAATTGTTAGACATTTTATGTGTTGATATTGCTGTACCCAGTGTGACCGAAAAAAGCTAAAATGCATTTGTGTTGATGCTCATCATATTAGGGTGTTTTTGGAGCAGCCCTCCCGCCTCTCCAGCTTCAGCAGCAGGTTGGGTCTGCAAGTTACACATTTTTGCCCTCGGATCTAGGCCAGATCGACCCAAACTCTTCTCCTGATAGAAGTATAACCTATAATTGCAACCCTCGCAGGTTAATGTCTGGTGCGGGTAGATATTTACTGCATGATTCGTTTCTGCAAATAAGTGCTTTAAAACTAAATCAATTTAAATATAAACGAAAAATTCCAGTCTTCATCTTTTACCCGTATTTTTGTCACATGTATTTTAAAACTTCTGTGCAAAATTAGGCCAAAAATTTAAAAAAATCTTTTTACTTTTATTTGTAGGATGACTACAGGATATGCATATGTTTTCTTATATTTTTCCGTCGTCGATGTCTTGCGTTGTCGTCGTCGTCATTGTTGTCTGCGCACGTTCTCGCAAATTGCATGGTTGATTACAGAGATGATTTACCCTTAGTCTTAGGTCTCATCTTGAAGCTTGGCAAAAATTAGGTAGGTGTGACACAATTTCTTATATGGCAGCCTTGTCTGTTTAATTGTTATGTTGATCATTCTTCGGATTCAACCCGAATTGCTAATTTGAAATGACAGTGCTGACAATTGTCCAAAATGGAACAATGATGCTTATTTAGGTTATCATTGGCGGATCCAGGATTTCCCGTACGGTGGGGGGGCGGGGGGAGCGCCCGGCCCGCAGGGGGAGGCGCCAAC